>VWZO01014907.1:227521-270742 GCA_013396975.1 Bucco capensis
TTCAAGGCGAGGCTTGACAGGGCTCTGGGCAACCTGATCTAGTTGGGGATGTCCCTGCCCAGTGCAGGGGGGCTGGACTAGATGACCTCCAGAGGTCCCTTCCAACCCTAACCATTCTATGATTCTATGATCACTCTTGAGGAGAAAAGACAGTGTAGAAAGAATCGTGTCTTGCAGGTTATGCCTCCTAAGGAGTCCTGCTGTGCCTTTTGCAGCTGCTCTTGTCTGTCTCGCATTGGCCTTTTCAGCCATCAGCATGCTTGTAAAAAGCGCTTGTGAAGAGCGTGAATGGAAGCGCTCCCCGGATCTTCATTTGCGAAGTCTAGCCGTGATGATGAGTTATATTTAAATTACCAAGAGCCATTTGGCATTCTATTTCTGGCACAGGAAATATCATGATTTCTCACTTTAATACTTCAGCAGATTGTATTTCTAATAAAGAGAGGTTGTGCAATATGGTAAACTACCACCTTCTGCTGGTGTTCAAAAGATTTGGGTTTAGCCCTGCTCTAATTTACATGTCTGCTCTTGTTTCTGTCACAGATGGATATGTTTGACATGGTTTGATTTTAGCAGCAATTTAAGATTAAATAGTAAATTAAGATAAATCAAGAGTTGATTTTTAGCAGCACTTGATGATTAACCAACTTAAAGATTAACGAGTGATCTAGGAAAATATGTTACAATAAAACAGTGACTTAGTTACAGATACAAGAATGAAAAGTTTTGTTCTAACTTACTACAAGGCACTTTGATTTAAAGTATGTATATAGGTACAAATACAAAATTTAGAGACTTACATACATACATAAATAGTGGTCAGTGAAATACATAGATGCCCGCACTCATAAATGTAAATTCATAAAGTCAAACACCTAGACAGGCACAGAGGTGGGTAGAAGAGACTAGTTTATAGTTAAGTTTTCCCCTATTGTATTTAGAGTAAATATTCTCATTGCATCTGCATTTCTCAAAGAGCAGAAGTTGAATCTCGAGGAGGTTGTCTCACCTAGGTCTTGTGTTGAATTTGGTGGCAGACAGTCCTGAGAGGAGTCCTAGCTCAGCACAGAGCCTGCTGTGGTACAGGAGAGCTCAAAGGATATCACTTAGGATTGCTATTTTTAGGGTCTGGGATAATTGACATTTGTCAGGTACATTTCCATTTTGGTCTAAGTCCAGTGATGTAATATTCTGGTTTGTGCATACCCAGGACTTGCTAGATTCTAGAGTTCTGGTGTCCCCCAGTTTGGGCCACAACCCAAATACAAGTGTACCAGGTATGTTTAGAGGTTGCCTTAATGCTCTGGTACACTGTCTTTTGCAGTCTGTATGTGACTTTCCAATGGATTGTTGTGTGACCTAGGATGGTGTGTCACACCTTATACAGAGTAGTCCATGAGTGAGCAAGAACCAGACCACTAGTTTCCTCTCTGCTTAAGTTCTGCATCTTTCTACTCATCTAGCAATTATTGACATTTTCAGTTGCTCTCATTTCATTTTTTAAACATTGTTTTCAAAGAAGCAATGCAATATGAATGCAATATGAATATAATGTGTAAGTCATCACATCTGTTTGGTTTCTTTATTGCTAGAACTAAGTGACAGCCAGCTCATGGATTAGATCCTGGTTATAGTCTCCCGCAGTATCTATCTCAGAAATCTGTAAATGGTTTTCTAGTTCCATATGCACTGATGGTCTTAGGCTGAGCCTAATGCAGGGAGGAGAATTTGAAATTGTGATAGTGGCACAAGGCTGTTCCCCATGAGATGAAAGAGCCTGCCTGGAAACAGCTGAAGCATAGGTGTCGGAAGAGGAATGAGAGATTTTAAAATGAGAGGAGATTAAAATAGGAAGCTAAGAAGGAAGAGAGATGACATTGTAAAATGTGCTGTTCTCTGCTGTGTATCTTCTCTATACTAGTCAGTGTTGCTTTCATTTGCTCCTTAGTGGCTCCATAATATCTTATGTTTCTGATCAACCATTAAATCCTTTGTTTGTTTACAGTAAACAGTTTCTTGTTCTGTAGTACCAGTCTTGTTCCCTTATTTAAAGAGTTTTCTGTTGTGATAGTTTTCTCTTCCTACTTACTCCAATGTGCTCTCCTTCTACACGCCACAATTTTTTTTAGTCATCTTTCCTAACTTTTTGTCCCCTGGACCCATTTTAGCAAATTCCTGTTTCCCCTGTGCCAGTAACCCTCATCAGCTATCACTCAACAGTCTCATGCATCAGACTCCTCTATTGGTCCCTCTGTTATACACATTTCATAATGATCTGACCAAATTAAGCTTCTTGTTGACATTTGTTCTTGGAGTTAAGTGGTGTACTTTTAAACATTTCATTTGTGGTGTCTTGGTTTGACGAGACTGTTTTTGGGAATGATTCCAAAATACGGACCTCCCCCTCCCAGGATAAAGGAATAAATGTAGAATGAATACACATGCACACCCAAGGCAAAGTGATAAAGAATAACTTTAACAAATAAACATATATATATGAGTGCAAATACAGAGATAAATAAGAAAGCTTTCCATGTCTCCCTTCCCCTCCCCTGTCCCACGAGGTTTCTCCCTCCCCACCCCCAATAAAACCTGCAAGAAATATGGTCTAAGGCATAAAAAAGGAGGCAAAAAGGAAGTAAGAGAGAGAAGGTATCCCAGGGTCCTGCACAGCAGGCGGTCTTTTTGCTCAGCTGATATGCACATGAAAGTCACTTCCTTGCTTTGTGCCCTGGCGATCTGCCTTGATGCAGTGGCGCTGCGACTTGGCTCAGTGCTGCTCCAGCCTGCCCCACACCCACCCATTAGTTGCTGTGACTACCAGCGTCAACTAGCTGGGGGAGGGGGTGGCAGCAGCAGAGCAGTTTGGAAAATGAAACAAACAGGTTTGGGAGAAGGAGGAGGAGGTAAGGTGGACACAAAGAACTTCCTGTTTCACGTACCCCATCACATTCCACCCCTGTGTCCTCTTTTCTTCTCCTTCTTCTCACCAATATGTCTCAATAAACTGTTTTCATATAATTATGTACATCATCTTACATACATATACTACACTATATATAAAGAATTTATACAACTATATACATCAGATATGTATATGTTCAGGTGCAGTCTTTTTGCAAGAGGNAAACGCTTGAATATTTTTCCTGAAAGACACTTTCCTAGAAGGAAACTATATGCCAACTTGGCTCCCTTGGACTCAATGTGCATTAGGAGGTGGGAAGTATTAGGTACCTTTCTGGAGTCTATGTCCTGTAAGCTGAAGTGTGGTAAGTAGGAATAATCAAGAAAATTTGCTTCGAAAGGCCATTCTGGAGCTGAACTAAAACAGTCGTGTAGATTCACCCCAGAGCTCAGAAGGTATCAGATTTCTACACGCCAACTCTCTCTGTCTCCTTCCTCCTTCCCAAAAAAACCCTGAAAGAAAAAATGGTTCAAAAGGTCTACAAAAAATAGTCTGTTCACTCTAAGTTTTTGGCGATTGTTCTGTTACTATTCCTTTCATCTTGAGAAAAGCTACTCTTGATCACTGATGATACAACTACAAATTAAAACCTAAAGAATGTGACCTGGTTTCTCTCTTAAGCAAATTCTGCTAAGGTCAGTAGCAGAGAATGGTCACAAGAGCAACCTATTTTTCACAGTTTAAAATCTGTCAGATTTGCCATTTCAAAGGAATTTCTATCTGTGCTCCATAACAACTGTTGCAGAAATAAAAAGCCAAGGGTTGCCTTTGTAAAAAGTTACAGATTCACTGATCCTTTTATGATGAGGTTAAGGGATTTGTTCCCTAACATTTTTACTTGGTTAAAAGATCGGACTAGCATTTATTTATTTATTCTTTCAAATCCTGCAGTATCTCTTTTGTTCTGGAGAAAGGCATCCTGAGAAGTAACTAGCTTCACTTCTGGAAGGTAGGAAGAAAGAGTATCTGGGATTCAATGTAACCATCACACGTGGAGAATGCTAACAAATTATTCTAGAAGCCTGAGGGATCTCAGAATCTCATGTCCTGGACACCTTAAATACAATAAATAATAACCTACACTGAAGTTTTCTGAGAGAGAAATATTCTAGTTTTCCCTCTCAAAAATACTTTTGACACCCAGACAAGAAAAATACCCAAGTGGTGAAGATTACTTCAACCATGCTGTATATGCTCTGTTCATGAATCCATACCTATTGGGATGAGTACTGACGTACACAAAAATCTGACAAGCTTCAAACAACTGACAGAATGTTCTTTAAAACATTTCACTATCATGTCCCTCCCTTACCTCCTCCTACAGAAAATCATACTTGTTCACTGAAGGAACAGTTGCTATTCAGACTTTAATTAATTTTAAGGTCTGAGATGGCTTTGAAGGTTAAAAGCTTGTGGACTATCGGGGTTAGAAATGAATAACTGTAAAACTCCTAAGAATGACCCAATCTGCGTAGTAACCAGATTTTGTTTCTCTCTCTGATTCACAACAAGGTTTTGAATAAAATATGAAAACAGTCTCAAATAGATTGAAGGATTTTGTGATCTTTAACATAGTATTTAGTGGTTTTATTCATGAGGTCTCTATGTTTAGACTTACAGAACAAAGAGAACGTAGCTTTTGCAGGTGAAGGGATAGGGAAAAATTCAATGAGCTTTTGATGAATGGTTTAACAAAGAGTTTTCAAAAATTTGTGCAACAGTTCTAAGAAAAGTTTATTCCAAACACAGTATCACAGTATGTCAGGGGTTGGAAGGGACCTAGAAAGATCACCTAGTCCAACCCCCCTGCCAGAGCAGGATCACCTAGACAAGGTCACACAGGAATGTGTCTAGGCGGCTCTTGAATGTCTCCAGAGAGGGAGACTCCACAGCCCTCCTGGGCAAAAAATGCTCAAATTTGATTAATCTAGAGTAATAGGTTTCTCATTTTGCAGTTCTAGAACTTTTTGCTCCAGATACCTGCTTGCTTCAAATATTATGCTTATCACTTCTATTGCAATGTCTATCAAGTTGAAGTCCCACAAATTTGGAGTTTCCCACAAAATACTAAAAAATTGTATTTTTAGTTCATTTCTTGGCACATATATGATCCACTGATCTTTAATTTAAAGAATATAAATAAGTTGATGTATGCAGTAAGGGTAAAAAGAACAGGAAGGGTCTGATAAAATTTGGAGAGTTCTTAAATAATTCTGTGATTTCCTGTAGCACTTGTTCATCCTTTGCATACGTGCCCCAGATGGAACTTTACCTCCTCCTGCAGTTGCTGTCTGGGCTTCATAAAGCAAATTTTCTGATTTCTGGAGATAATTTAGTTGAGCAATTTCAAAAGGGTTTTAGTTGTTTGTTTTGTGAAATGAACTAGATAGATTTCTAGTAAGGAGATAAGGAATTGCTTTTCCTCCATTAGTGTACAGCATTCTTTACATGATATTTAGATAATACAATATTGAACAGCTACCAGCTACTTAAGTGCCTCGAATATACAACATCTCCAACAAGACAGTAACTAGCAATAAGAATCTTTTGCTTAATGATTGTTAGTATTTAAAAACCTTTATAAAAAGAACATTGTTTTCAAGAACACTTATGATCTGAGGAATATGACTGAGAAACGTTTTGGGAGCATGGCATCAAGATGTGTCCTGGACTGTTCACTAGGCAGGTTGTATATGAGGTACAGGAAAAGTTACAGGCTGGAAAGATCCTGGGTTTTTACATGCTGTGAAACTCCTGTGCTGTTAATGAACAACCACTACGCTGTAGTTTCAGTGAAATTAATAAATACTAGGACTAGTTATTTATTGGTCTTTTCATAGACTGTGCTTAGATACGTTGAGGATCATTTAAATGAATGCATCATCAGTATAATCCTAAAGATAATAAAATGTCAATCAGATCTGCTGGGTTTTGTTTGAGTTATTTTGTTTGCTTATTCTTTGCTACAACACAGAGCAAAAAGCAAATCAATGCCAGCTGTATAAATATATTTTTGTAAATACTTTAATAGTTGCTAGAATAACCCTCCTGGGATTTATGTTTCACACCAGATGTACAATGTGTTGTACAGTGATGAAAGAAATAATATGAACAGGGTTAGAATAAGATAGGCTGGTACTATGCTCTGTCCTTAGTTATTCCGGTTCCTAATGATATGGCCATATTTCTCCATTTTTTTAGTACTTTCCTTTTGCTCCATCCCGATAAATGTCCATATATGTGCATGGAACATGCCCAACCCACTAGTACTTACATATTAAGACATCAATTTCCTTTCTCTGCAATTAGTGCTGGCTTCTCAGATATGATCCTCTTGATTTTTAAGAGCAATGATTCCTTGGAGTACTCTTAAATGAGAGGTGACAATGTACCTTAAAGCCACCTCCAATCTTCCACTCCATGTTCATATTCCATTATAATGAACTTTGCTAGAGTAAGACCCTGGAGAGTAATATTTTTACAGTCTCATTACTATCCAGTGTATCAGATCATGACAAAACCACAGCTTAATGAAAAATATATCCTGTTACAGTGAATGATCACTTGGCAGCAATGGTTATTTTAAAACTTTATCTAAGGCCTTTAAACTAAGCTTTCACCATCTGTTCTACCTTCTAATTATACATGCAACAAGAACATAATTCATAAGTGTATGTGGTGGGTTGACCTGGGCCAAGCGCCAGGTACCCACCAAGGTTCTCTATCACATTCTTGCCCCACACCTCCCACGGCACGACAAGAGGGAGAGAATGGATGGAAACAGCCCGTGGGTTTTTAGTAAAGGCAGTTTAATAAGCAAAATAAAGAAAAGCAAGGCCATGCACATGCGAAGCAAAGCAAAGCAAGATTGAGCTTTAGTCTCTGCTTCCCATAACAGGCAATGTCTGGCACTTTCCCGGGAAGCAGGGCTCCGGAACGCGTAGTGGTTGCTTGGGGGGCAGATGTCTTCTTCCCGCCCCCTTCCTTCCCCCCGCTCTGCCCTTTATCCCTGAGCTGATGTCATATGGTATGGAATAGCTCTTTGGTCAGTCTGGGTCAGCTGTCTCGGTTGTGTCCCCTCCCAGGATCTCATCCACCCCATCGCCTTAGTGCTATGCCAGCCTTGTAGCAGTCACAACATCACGGGTTATCTTCAATCCGAGGCACAGCGTTTCTGAAAACTGTATGGGGACATTAATTCCATCTCAGCCAAAAGTGTATCATAAAAGTGGATAATGTATTTGATTAAATGATCCTGTTGCATGTATGTGTGTTTGGCTATTCAATGACTCTGTTTTGCTTTTTAGCTCATAAATCACTCTGAGTACATTATACAGTGATGTTTTCTTGGCAAACAGACAAGAGATGTACTCACTCACATTTGAGGGGAGGCAAGGAAATGATGATAATAATGGATGGCAAAAGAATACTAGAGAGGTACAAATGCTGTCAAACATGAAGTAGGCATGCACCAGTTCTTTGAAGATGGACCAACCTGCACTCTTACAGCACTTCAGAATATGAGGACCTACTTGGCAATTGTTTTACTTTAACTAAAAAGCAAGGAAGAAATTGCTTGCTTAAATAGCATCTGACATTCTGCTTATAACTTTTTGCATGACATTCCAATATCTGTGCATTTTTATGAATGGAAATTTTGGAGCTTTGTTTCACTAAGTCATCCAGGTGCTTACAAGACTTTTAAAAATACTACAATGAATTCCATTTCTATTACAAGCTAAGAGTAAGTTCAACTTGTCTAAGGCCTTAGGGAGGAAAAAAAGACTGTATGTTAAAAAAGCTAGGAAAAAAGGAAGAGACACAGTAAATGGAGAGAAAAATTACTTATAATTTGTTACCACAAATAGGAAATTAACTGAATTCACATATTTTAAATCATAATAAAATCTGAATAATAGTGTAGCCTTTGCAATACTTAATTTCCTTTAAAGTAGCAGATTTTAGTGAATCCTCAGAAAACTCTGGCTGGGAACTGAAACCCCAGCTAAAGGGTTGTTTTGATGAGAGCTTGCCTAGGCAAGATGAAGTAGAAATTTGAAGTGGTTTCCACAAAGCTCTGCTAAAATTGTATATTCCCTTCAGATTTATCTGTTTGAAGAAATACTTAGTACTAACTGCACTTCCATTTCATTGTCAGAGTTCTGCAGTAACTATTCTACAGTAATATAACTTTATGTACATTTTGCTACATGTGGTGTCTTCCAAGTGTGTACATAAATCACATTGCAAAAGAACGCATTTGTCGGAATGGGTGAAAGAAAATACTCATTATGAAATCTGTTTTGAAAGATGCTTAAAATTAGGAAGAAAATTTCATTCTTAAATTTTTAGTGTTCTATCCATATATGCTGTAGAATCTCTGATTCCCAATATATTTTAGCTGACTCCCTCCTAAACAGGTCTTCTGTATCGTTAACTTTGTCCCCTGTTTTAAGCAGATAAATCAGATAAATCTTTTTGACAGTAATGTATATTTAATCCAGATCATTACTTCAGTAGTTTGGCCTCAATCTTCTTCCAAGGACTATAGTACACACCCCAGTCATGTCCTGTCATGTCTTTTGCTTTTTCTCTAATGTCTTCTTCCCTCATCCTGACAGGTAATTTAAAAAGCCTGTCACATACCTTCCTTGCATCTAATTCCACTGGATGTGAGTGAATTGAAAGATAGAATGTAGTGGAACAAAACAATCTGTAGCATGTTTGAGTATTTTAATAAATATTTTAAAATACTTGTATTGACTTCACAAGGATTTTCTAAGTAATAGCAATGCAGTCCAGACAGAGTACTACCATGATTTTGCCAGGATATAATACAGTTACTTCCTGAAGAGACTTCTTGAAAATATGAATAAATAACAGTTTACTTTTTGTGCTACTATGTAAAAAAGGAAATTTGTATGTAATGTATTTCTGCTTGGAGGTAAAATAAACGTATCATGGAGTGTTTAAAAAGCAAATATAAAATGTTAGGGAGGCTTAAAACCCCTGCTAAGTCCCTAGATAGGTACATAACACAATCAGCCATAATCTGCAGCAATGTATTACTCAGAAGAGCAGACAAACCATGCAGGTGTCAAACTCTGCACCTATGTAAATCAATAAAACCCATAAATTAGGTAGTGAAACTTCATCTTAAGATATATGGACATATGCAACACCTCATTTACTTCACAGGGCTGAGCTAGGGCACATGGAAGGAGATGGGAGGTCCAAGCACAGATTGTAAATGGTAGGATTAGAGACTTAGGACTGGGGCCAAAGCTATTCAAATCAGTGGGGCTTCTTATGCTGACATACAGTGGACTGTTAATTGCCCTCTGAATTATTAATTCTGAAACCTGAACATATATTCCTTAATTCATCCAACCTGTTGCTTATAAATGTAATTTTTGCAAATAGCTAATCCTCTGCCATTAGTATACTGGCACATTTTGTCAAAATTAGCTCTCTGAACTACTCTCTGAAACCAGAAAAATATGTAATTGCAGCAACTTCAGAGCAGGTTATTTTTTGGGGGGTTCAACTAGCTCAAATTGATAAACCATTTACTTTTGTTGCTGAAATGTTCCTATACGTATAGAAGTCAATAGCAAGTAAGCAGTTTTGTATCAAAAAGAAAGAAATCATGCCATTCCAGATGCAGACAAATACCTCCAATCTACAGCCATATATACAAGACCTAATTTTGTCTTTTTTCCTACTTTTCCAGCCATCATTCTCTCACATGCTCTTTATTCTGCTGATCTACTCTGCTTCTCTCCACTTTTTAAAAGATATATTTTAAGTTGGATTTTCCTGCCTTTATATTGCTCTTTTGTTAATTTGCTTTTTTACGTTTTAGTGGAATGTAATTCTTACACTAGAATAAGAGTTTAACTTTCAAAACCGTATTTTCCTCTTAAGTTTGAAACTGGGAAAAAGAAAAGAAAGAAAAGCCTTATTATACTCAATCTTTAAAAACCTCAGGAGAGCCAGAAAAGAAATCTCCATGGGTTCAGTATTTTTTTAAAAGAGATCAATTATTTCTCTAAATCCATGATTCAATATGGCAGATGTTTTGATTTTTTTTTTCTGTAACCAAGGATCACACTTTTTTTAGTTTCCAGTAATGAACAACATCAGAGATACTGACTCAGCTTGACAATGTTTATAGTAGACGTTAAACTGTAATATAAATGATTTTGACATATGAAGTCAGTTAGAGAAGGAGTCTAAGAGGCTCTCTGATCTTCTCTGATGAGAAGTTGTTCATTAGATAACTGTAACACACGTGGTGATCTGCAGAGCAGAGCTGGGTTGGCCAACTGCCCAAATTCACTTCATCACGGGCTTAAGTTTAATTAGACTTTGTAGACTGATGGATTATAAAGCCAAAAGGGGCTATTGGGATCATGCAGCATGGGCTGGAGACCTTTGATGAATAAATCCCCATTCTAAGAATAGAAGTGTTCTCAGTCAGGTGTCTACTTTTGTTGTAACTCTGGTGATGAGCTGTAACCATTAGTTCCACACCCAGTGTTTCCTAACTACCCTTGTTCAAATAGCTTCCTTAACTGAAGACTTAAACCAGCCTCTGAGCTCGTTCTGCCACTAGGGCCATGTAGAGTCCTGTGCTCTCTCTACTGCATGCCCATAGTACACTCTGCCCATGAGGAGGCTCCTGACAAAGCTTGTCTCCCTGTGGGCTGTTTCCCAGCCCAGCTGGTTGGCTCTGTGGCTGTGGTCAGGTCAGCTCAGCCCTCAAGTATTTTCCGCTGTGAAGAAATGGCTCCCTCTGTTCTGGTGGCTGCTTCACAGTCTGCAGCCACACCTACATGCCACGATGGGAGCAGCCAGTGCAGAAGGTACTTTTCTTCTTTCTTTTTTTACCACTCTCAGGAAAAAAAAGGATTTTAGTGTCAAGCTTTCTGTTCTGCAGTGCAGAGGCATGCCTGGCACCTTCACAATGCTTAGCAGAATGGTCCTTTGCATGGAGGTGCAATGGCTGTGACTGAATTCCTGTCAGGGCCTGGCCCAGTGTGGCTCTTCTTGGGAGACCAGCTGCTGTCTCAGTCCTTACAGATAAAACTGTGCTGATGTATGGGAGCCAATATAGCTCCCCATGACATCAAAACAGATTTCCCCTTAAAAAAGGTACCCTGCTTGGAGGTGATATATTCTGGATGGAGCCCAGGAAGGTCGTAGGCCACTAGAGTTCAACTTTAAGATTTCTGAGTAGTGCTTAATTAGTCAACAACTTACACAATTATATCCCCAAGTGAGGAATGTAAGTCTAGTTTATAGGTGAGATTATCAGTTACATGTAATAGGCATACAGAGGTAGAATGGGGATTCCATGTAATAGACTGCTGATAGTTACACTTGTCATAGGTACTAAAAAGAAGTATCAGATAACTGCTAATAAATGGCTAGCTTTCAGTGGCAACCACTGCAGATATTTGAAACTCTACTGATATAATAAGCACCCTGACAGCTCCATTTCTGGCTTGCCAAAATTAAAATGAAGACTGTGTCCTCCATGCCTTGATTCTTGCCTTTGGAACTATACATGCTCATAACTTAATCAAAAGGGTATTTAGTGTTAGGCAGAAAGAATCTGCAAAAACTCAATGACCTGATATGTGGGTAAAAAAAGAGAACAAGAAAAAGGTGTGAAAGATCAGTGTTTCAGGTTTGAAAGATGGGTAGGTGGGGTGGTTTTTTTTGTTGGTGGGTTGTTTTTTTTTGTTTTGTTTTGTTTTTTTTTTCACAAGTAAGAAGTCAGGCTGGGCATAGAGTTATTTACTTTGTTTGCTTGCCTTTACCTGTACTTTCAGACATTGTAACATTTGGTCTTATAATGACCATGACTTTAAGACCTGTATCTGTACTTGAGCCTGATTAGCATTTATATGCTGCAGCTGATGACAACAAAGCCACTGTAGCTTAAAGTTCCATGAGGGTCACGCTGACCACTTTTCTTAGTTTGATAATATATGAATAACCTTCTTAGACTAATACTAATTAACTTTGTATAGTTTCTGCTGTAAATTATTTTCTGAGCCACTTAGGACTGCTCTCAGCCAATTGCATACATGGCAAAAGGTTAATTGTTTGTGAAAGACAAAGAAAAGGGCACCTCTGTGACTCCCAGTAGAAATTAAGAGAATAATGAAGTCTTTCTATGGGAATTAATTTACTCCATGTGTGAGGTACTAACTGCAAAACTTCCATGATATTCAAATATATATTTTTCAAGAGCAGTGTTTGACAAAACCAGAGTGTATATTTATATGAAATAATGACATCAATTTCTTCTTTGTTCAGAAACCTGGGTAGGAACAGATGTGATAATTTAAGCTTGCCTCTTTTAAAAGGAATTATATCATGAATATAAATGCATGTGTTTCCTATGGTGATTGAGGCGTGCTGGGTTGTTCAAATTAGCCTACAGAATGCAGGAAAATTGTACTTATATACATGGCAACCACTATGAGACAAATAGGAATTGCATAATTATTATGGCCTGAAACATTTATGTGGCATATCATGGCCAGAAGAGACGTGAATTGCCAACTGCACCAAGCAAATGGCAGAAGAAACTGCATGTGATGCTGCAGAATGATGTAGGTTTTTGGAGCTTATTTAGTGTTGATTTATAATGCAGAAGGGGATTTTTTTTGTTCATTTCCTGTTTCTTTGTTTGTTTTAAAATTTGTAATGTATTATCTCTTTTTGTTTCTTTCTGACTTCTCTGTAGATAAGTTTCTTCATAAAGGTTTTGGTTGAAGTGTCCTGAAAATAAAAACTGTTTAAAAAAATTTGGGGATGGGGGGGGGAGACTTTTGAAAGTAAAGAAATAATGTGACCTTGTCAGGATATTATTTCTTCATCCTTCACCCAAGTCACTTTCCTTCTGCTCAAGAAACAGTTATTTTCTTTTCCTTGTGCTAGTATTTGGGTTTATACTTCTTCTGCTTGGTCTTCTAGAGTTGGTTGTGTAAGCAAAGCTGAAATCAGTTAGCTTTGAGTCTTTCATGTATAAAAGATCTCACATGTGGGGAAATAAGACAGATTTCTCCCACCCAGAATTGTAGAATATTGTGGGTTGTTGGTTTTTTTTTGCTTGTGTTTACTTACATATACTCTTCTGTATAAGTAACTAGCATTTTGCAAACTTCAATCTGAAAGTTGTGAAATATTACAAACAGCAGAAAAAATATTTCAGAAAATGAATAAGGGTAAGGAAATGAAATAAAATAAAAAGCTAGAAAGCTAGCCTGTGGTTTTGGTCCTAAAATTTCTTGCTGATGATTTCATTTGCATAGCCAAAATGATTGTGTAGGTTAAAACCTGGGTCCTCAGAGGCATTTAAGTTGCAGTGTACATTTATCTTATATAACTTAACACTACTTCACTTCCTAGGTCATCAATGTATAATTACGTCCTGGGTGAAATGTAGACTTTGATGAATTCAGTGGGTGTTTTCTCGTTGCTTTAGAGAAGGACCAGACTTCATGCTTATATGTATTTATTACTTTACTAATGCTGATCAGCCATGAGAAGGAAATAGTTTGTAATGGAAAACTCCTTTTGCTGTTTTCACAATTACCATTTGCAGCTGGTGCAGGTTCTCTGAATTGGCAGAGATGACATTTCCTCCCCTTACCAACAGCAGTAGAATCAACACCACCCGTGAGCAGTAGAATTTCCATTGCCTTTAAAGCTTTTTAGTATGTGAGTAATGTTTGAGTAGATGTTATTATCCCTGGTGTACAGATAAAGGAAAGTAAGTATAATGTATTTTACTTTTTAAAGAACTTTTTTTCACATGAAACTTTTAAGCAGTTCTTCCTTGGTTGGAAAAGAAAAAATGAATCATTGATAAAGGCTGCCCCATCCCTGGCAGTGTTCAAGGCCAGGCTGGATGTGGCACTGGGCAACATGGTCTAGTGTTTCGGCATCCCTGCTTGTGGAGGAGGGGTTGGAACTGGATGATCTTTGAGGTCCCTTCCAACCTGGCCATTCTATGATTCTATGATTCTATGATAAACTGAAAAGCAACTGTAAAAACAAATTTTTAACTGAAAATTTGATGAGTCATGTCATACCAGTCTGAACACAACCGAGACAGCTGACCCAAACTGACCAAAGAGCTATTCCATACCGTATGACGTCAGCTCAGGGATAAAAGGCAGAGGGAGTGAGGGAAGGCGGCGGGAAGAAGACATTGGCCCCGAAGCAACCACTACGCGTTCCGGAGCCCTGCTTCCTTGGAAAGGGCCAGACATCGCCTATTATGGGAAGCAGAGGCTAAAGCTCAATTTTGCTTTGCTTTCCTTCATGCGCATGGCCTTGCCTTTCTTTATTTTGCTTATTAAACTGCCTTTACTAAAACCCACGGGCTGTTTCCATCTTGTTCTCTCCCTCTTGTTGTGCCGTGGGAGGTGTGGGGCAAGAACGTGATAAAGAACCTTGGTGGGTACCTGGTGCTCAGCCCAGGTCAACCCACCACAAGCATTCACATTACACTGTATGAATTTGGCAAAGTGACAATACCTGGCTCTCTTGGCAAATGGTTTCAGTTGTGCAGTTTTTTTCCTGTCTTAATGCAGACAGGTCTGAGTGAGGAAGCACTACATCGGCTCACATACCAGTGTTTGAAATTTCGTGTGTGAAAAATACTAAGCTTTAGAGCACAATACAAACTGTGTGATGGTACGATGTTTTGAATTTTGGCATGCAAATATATGCAGTTTGGTAGTGACTGTAGTTGAAGAAAAGGAAGAATATTCATACAAACACTCTAGAGGAACAAAGCCTATAGAAATCTGCAAACTGGATATGAGCCATCTTCTACAGTGACAATTTCAGAGGAAATCAAGGAACAATTAAATAAGCAAAGCTAAGCAATGAGAGTATCCAGCTGTTACTCCTCTAAAAGATTAAACAAATACATTATTTGTTATCCAGGGGAAAACAGCAGCTTCTCCAGCAAGGAAGGATCTCAGGCCATCCCTCAAGAGCACAGCTTGGACTACTGGGCGGAACCTGCACAGCTCAGGACATCTTAAAAGCTGGCCTTCACAGTGTGTGGGGGTTTTGTTGTTGTTTTTTAAGGAAAGTAACTATGGTTTCCACCCAGCAGAAGGTTTTGCATTACACAGTTGCCAAAGGGGACATGGGAACCCAGACTGAGCGCCAACAGAAGCATACAGCCATCTGGGTTACATGCTGCAGGGAATGCTAGAGCGCTTCCCTGGGAGCAGGTGGCAGTTCTGAAAACTGCTGTGTGCACTGTGAGCACGTTGATGACCTACTCATCAACAGACAGACTGAGCCCTCAAGGAGGGATGAGATGGTCCAGGTAGCAGGCTGTAGGGAGTGTCTCAGCCTCTCCCTGGTAGTAGGGGACTGTGTATGGTGTGAGCAGGTAGGTGATTTGTTCACCCGAGCGGCACATCTGCAAGCTAAGGTTGAAAAACTGCAAGCTGAAGTGGCAAGACTTAGGAGCATCAGAGAGGCTGAGGATGAAATTGACTGGTGTAGCCAGGCTCTGCCCTCCCTGAAACTGGAACAGGAACAGGATCACCTGCCACAAATTACCCAGGAATGGGTCAGTTATTAATGCTGTGGTGTTCTGCGTTAGGCCAAAGCAATTCTAATAAGAGCAGAATAAGAGAGGGGGGGGGAAGACTGTTGTCCTGGATTATTATCTGTGTTGAGATAAACAGGCTTAGTATACAACCGAGTCCTTTCCAAACTGCTGACAATCTGCAAAGATTTCAGCAAGGGTGGCCTGGAAGATGCGGTGAAAGCATGTGGGAACAGTAATAAACTGCAACTATTTGGTTAAAAAAGTAACTCCGTTGGAAGCTTCCAGGCATAAGAGATGTGATCACTTCAGTTTGATAAGGATATGGACTTCCCAGTTAAAGCTGTGTGTGAATTTTGTTCAATGCCACTTCCGTATAAGAAGGATAGTAACCAACTCCTCATCAACTCACTTAGCCACTCCTATTCAGTGGTCTGAGGTGTTCCAATATCTTCAAGCAATAAAAAAATATTTGAGTAAATAGTTCTATAAGTGTTTACCCAGAAATTCAAAAGTTGCAACACATTTATGGTCTAATGGATCGATTTCTTTAGTTGTTTTCTCTAATCCACTGTTAAGGTGATATTCTTCTTTTGTTACATAAATTACATATACTGTAATCAGTATATAGGGTTCTAATTATCCATAAAATCAGTTTTATTTCACTCCCTTCAAAGTAGGACATTTCTGTGCAAGCTTTCTGCTCATAAGAAGGGGGGGTAGATGTTTGTCCATAGCTAATTACTTTTAACTGTATGAAAAGGATTATTTGGATCTGAAGCAAGTAGAAGATGCACTAGGCTTGCCTTTGAAACACAGGTAGAAAGATAATGGTAGAAATATAGTAACATAAGTAGGCCTTGATTGTTACAGGATGCTGGAAAATGTTAGGTTATAAGTTGCTATCAAAAAGAATTGGGATCGTGACAATCTCAACCCTGTAACTAACATTCTGTTAGAATTAAAATTAGGCATTAGAACATTGCTTATATTTGGAAGAATGATAAAGTTGGTTTATCAGCTTGAAGACAATAAAATGGGCAAGTTTTGAACAAAACACATACCTTTAGTGACAGAGTTTGTTAACTTCTGCTTGAAGTATTCAACTATTTGTAGGCAAATGTTGTAGCCCAACTGTATTTCATGTGTGGAGATGAAGTTGGATTTTACAGAGGCTGGATGATTTATTGAATGTGTGCATTGTTACAACTTGAATGTCCCAGTATTAGTAACAAATGGTATTTTATAGAGGAAGAGAAATCCATTACTGTAGCTGAGAGTATTTAATAACAATGCATGGCATACACACTCCATTTTTCTATATTAAGACCATTTATGGAAGTCTTATTGCTTGTTGGAAGACTTATGAAATGATTTGTGCATGCGTGCTTTTGAAAGTAAAAGCACCCCAAAATGGTATCAGCAGGTACTTTAAAATATATATATGCACTGATTTCTTCTCTATGTATGTGGAAATATTGTATGTAAAGATTGGTTAAAAATCATGACTTTCACCATTAGATGTATGATTAGAAGTACATTGATTTGGGGTACAGTGAAGGATACTGTGTTTATCAAGATAGGACAAGTTCCATATTCTTGGTAAATTATTCATATTACAAACCTGTGAATACTTCTAATGTTGACTGAAGCAGATGGGAGCATTTCAAATCATCCATTTAATTGGATATAACTGCAAATTTAAAAAAAATTAATTATAAACGAAATGACAAATATAACGGCAGAAATCACGTGTACCTGGCAGATGTTGCTGGGTTCATTTATTGTTAGTATTTTTGGTATTCTTCCTGTAATACCATAGATAGCAAAGTGTTACTGAATTTATTAGTTTTGAAACAGTAACTCTACTGAACATTCTGAGAAAATCACAGCTTTCATCATAAAGACTGGCAAGACAAATGCTGCAATTTTGAGTAACACATTTATTGTTAGTATGTGGCTAGAGATTTTCATACATTATGGCTTTTATAGTGCTTCACATGCGTTTCTGACATATTTTGGTTAGTGTTCCATATTTTAATCCCAATATAAACAGGACAGTCCAAAATAGGAGTAGTTGTATGTCCATACAGATAAGAACATAGATGCTCATTTCATGTTCTACATATCATTGAAAATCCTGCATATATATTCTTTATATCATTCTGTATCACAGTATGTTAAATAACATGCTAACTATTAATCTTGCCTACTTAGTAATCCTGTGGCTCTTCTTCAAAAGCTAAATCAGTATAGGTTGGCACTGTAAGAGTTATAATACTTCACAGTCCCATATCAGCTTCATATCAGATGGTTTAAGGCATGAGTTCAGGACCATATTTGAGCATCCTAACTGCTTGGGTACCTCTTGCTTTCATGAGATTTTGTTTGTAATGGCAGAATAGAGAGCTATGGATTTGATGGGTGGACTGTTCAGTGGATAAGGAACTGGCTGGCTGACCGCATCCAGAGGGTAGTGGTCAATGGCTCAAAGTCCAGCTGGAGATCAGTGACAAGTGGTGTCCCTCAGGGCTCTCTACTGGGGCCTGTACTGTTTAATATTTTTATAAATGATATCGACAGCAGCATTGAGTGCACCATCAGCAAGTTTGCAGATGACACCAAGCTATGGGGTGCTGTTGGTAAGTTGGAGGGGCAAGATGTCATCCAGAAGGACCTGGACAAGCTGGAGAGGTGGGCCCAGGTGAACCTCATGAGCTTCAACAAGACCAAGTGCAGGGTCCTACACCTGGGTCGGAACAATCCCCACTATCAATACAGGCTGGGGGATGAGATGATGGAGAGCAGCCCTGCAGAAAAGGACTTGGGGGTGCTGGTGGATGAGAAGCTGGACATGAGCAAACAGTGCACNACCTCCAGAGGTCCCTTCCAACCCTAACCATTCTATGATTCTATGATTCTATGAAATTAGTTGTCATTTGATTTTAGTCTATGCTCAAAATGCAGCATAATGCTTAATTCTTAGTTCTGACTGTCATATAAAACTGAACAATAACAGTACCCTTTGATCTGCAGAACTGATTCCTTACATGCTTCCATCTCTGTGATCTCTGCAATTCACAGTGCACTTCTTTGACCTACGCTTTTTCTGTTTTAAGTTTATCTATGCCTGCAGACTACTATGAAGAAAGTAAGCAAGAACAGTTCTGGCATCGGCATAGGATTTCTTCTACATTGATAAGTGTTAGGGAAACTGATGAGTTAATCCAAGAACAGACAATTAGTTTATTGGTCACAACTAGAGAAGATTAAGAGATACAGTTCCTATAACACATCTACCAGAAGGAAGTTTATAGTACTAAACAGACCTGGAAAATTCAAAAGGCCAGGGAAAATAAACTATTTGTAACTGGGTGAGATGCTGAGGAAAAAAATGAAGCACTAGCTGAAACCCATCTCTTCCTGGCTGCCCAAAGACAGAAAGAAAGTTTTTGAAACAGTTTTTAAACAGTTGACTCCTCAGAAAGACCTATGCCTTTGCTTCTTGATCACCAATTACCACTACCACCACTACCTCTAGTTGGTTTCTTATCTAATGAAATAAGTAGTTGACAGTATAAGTCTAAGTTATGTATACAAAAGTAGTTTTAAGCAAATATAATTAAACACATATGTATAAATACATTTTTATATACTATTATATATATTTAGGTGTAAGATATATTTATATTTTTATTCATGCCCTCAGTGGCCCTTTCTGTCTGTATCAGTCATTTAGAGCAATTATTAGAATGAAATCCCCTATGGATAGAAACATTTATGCTTACACAGGCTTAAATTTCATAGAATGATGGAATAATTTTGGTTGGAAGAGACCTTTAAGATCATCAAGTCCAGCTGTTACCAAGCACTACTGGGTCACCACTAAACCATGTCCCTCTACAGGATATCTCGATCTTTTAAATCCCTCCAGGGATGTCGACTCCACCATTTCCCTGGGCAGCCTGTTCCAGTGCTTCAGAACCCTTTTGGTGAAGATACTTTTCCTAATATCCAATGCAAACCTTCCTTGCAACTTGAGACTATTTCCTCTTGTCCTGTCACTTGTTTCCTGGGAGAATAGACTGACCCCCACCTCACTACAACCTCCTTTCAGACAGTTGAGAGTGGTAAGGTCTCCCCTCAGCTTTCTCTTCTCCTTACTAAACAATCCCAGTTCCCTCAGCTGCTCCTCATAAGTTGTGCTCTAGACCCTTCAGCAGCTTCGTTGCCCTCCTTAGGACATGCTAGAGAACCTCAATATCCTTCTTGTAGTGTGGAGCCCAAAACTGAACAGAGATTGAGTGCAGCTCACCAGTGCTGAGCACAGGGGGATGATTGCCTCCCTAGTTCTACTGGACACGCTATTTTGGAGACAAGGCAGGATGTTGTTGGCCCTCTTGGTCACCTGGACACACTGCTGGCTCATATTCAGCTAGCAGTTGTCTAATATCCCCAGGTCTTTTTCTGCCAGGCAGCTTGCCAGCCGCACTTCCTTAAGGTTCCCTGTTCTTACCTTTTTCTATCATGTCTGTTAAATGTTCATTCCTTCCTGCTTCTGAAACAACTGTAAAATAGAGGATTGGCTTTTGTTGGGATTTTTTTGTTTTGTTTTGTTTTAAACAATTGATAACACATTCACTGAGAATGTCAACTATGGTTTGTAAACAAGCTTGATCTTTCAAAGAATTATTCTTACACTCTTTTATCTTTTTCCGCATAAAACAAATCAAATTACACAGACCAATGAGTAAATACTATTCAGTTCACCCAAACAGGATCAGAATCTACTGGTGTGTGGCATCATTTAAAAAAATTGGGAACAAAAACAATTGGGAGATTTATTTTTAAGTTCAAGATATTTGAAGCAAAGATCTTTGTGCACTTTGAATCATTTTATGCTGGGAAGCATATTTTCCCTGCATAAAAGTAGAAACTGCTTATCTTAGTGCTGAGGAAAGTCTGTGCCTCTAATACAAATGAGTAAGTAAACCAACTTCTGAAGAATGCTTCCCTGTGCTTGTAGTGAATTTGAGTTCTTGGAGGAATACTATCATTCATACAAGGTTTGCAAAGAGTGGTATCCTAAAACAATTTTTTCCCTTTCATGTACTGTGCAGATGGTGCAAACATTTAATCTAAACAGAATGTGGTGTTAGAATAGTCTAGACAGGCTACGATCAAGAGACCACAAATGGGAACAATTTGATTTTGAAAACTTTTTATCCGATTACAGGGATAATGATTTGAAAATCAACCTGGCAATTTTGCATGATTAGAAAAGTGATATTCACATTCATTTCTCATCATGTTTCCAAAGAAACAGATTTCTGCCACATATTACATATCATTTATCTCATGGATAACTCATTGTGTCTCACTTGCAATCTCCCAACAGTCTCAGCTGCCCATGCATGGAACTGTTCCGTTTTTTTGATGAACAAAGACACATCATTTCTCCATGTGACTGAGTTTATATCAAAAGCTTAGGAAAATGAAACCAGAGAATATATAATTTTTAAGGTTTTCAGATTATATCAAGTAACCCTAGATATGAGTACAGACTGGATGACGAAGTCATTGAAAGCAGCTGTGCAGAGAAGGACTTGGGAGTCATGATAGATGAAAAGCTGGATAAGAGCCAGCAATGTGCGCTCGCAGCCCAGAAAGCCAACCGCATCCTGGGCTGCATCAGGAGAGGCATGACCAGCAGGTCTAGGGAGGTGATTCTGCCTCTCTGCTCTGCCCTCATGAGGTCCCACCCGGAATACTGCATCCAGTTCTGGGGATTTTCCATCTTACCATAAATTGTCTTAAAATATCTCTTTCATTCCTTGTCTATAGTTTTTGATTATTCTCTTCCTCTGCCTTCTATTCAATATTTTAATGTGTTCATTACCCAACAGCCTATGTCTTTCTGTAACTTGTATCACAAACTACCTATTGTATTATATTTTGTGTTGATTTCTGGATGCTACTTATATGACTGAAAGCCAGTAAAGTAAAGCTGTATTGTATCTGTATCATCAACAGGTATGATTTGTGTTAGTTTTTGATGTCTTTTTAATGAGCAAGATAGATGTTGGTATGCTTTTTTTAAGACTTTTTTAGATCACACTTGATCTTATGTTCACTTCACTGTATTACAGCTTTAAACTCCAATTCATAGGGAATTTCCACATTATTGATTAAGGTGAATAGTCTGAAGTTCAATGAAGGAAAAAATTTTTAGTGTTTGAAAAAAAGCATTATTTGCATGAATGGTATTGGATCTGAATTACAAATCACCAAGAATGAGGTTGACTTTTTAAAATTTGCCTGTTAAATGTAGTCATTCAAAATCTATGTGATTTCCTAGACACTGTAAAATGATTGTGAACAATAAATTTGCTATAAAGTAAGAGGAAAAAAAAAAGTAGTCAGGATTACAAATGTTAAAGGATTTTGCCTTTTTTTTCTAGTGAAAACCTTTGTCACACAGCTGCTTTCATAATGAGATTAAAGTAATAAATCACTACTATTTTTTTTCTTTCTTCATACCAATAAACATGTTTGAAAGCTAGGAAGTTGTAGAGTTTTTAGATAACAGTGGCAATCTTTGGGAAATGGTGGTTACAGCATTATTAGTCATTCACGTTATTTAATAGAACCCCTCTGTCATATATTTGGAGCTAGATGGCACAATTTTAGAGTCTTCTGACCATCTTGGTCAGCATTAGTGGCATAAAGGAATTGACTCTGTTGTTGCTTGGTTTTGTTGTGTTATTGTTGTGGTGCTGTTGGTTTTGTTTTTGTTGTTTTTTGCATAGGTTATTCCAGAACTGAGAAGGTCACTACATCTTTTCCATAAAACTATAATAAAATGTTGATCCTTTGCCTTCTGACAATGAGAATTACCAGGTTTAGAATGTGTCAAAAGCTAGATTTTCATTGGGCTAAAGAGTAAATTGGAGAGGAGGTGACCAGTCTATTTTTTCAACAGTTGTGAATCTTAACCTTGAAAACGTATGTTGCATTGTCTGTTTACAGTTCTTGTACCATAAGGAGTGTTCTCCTGCTAGTTCTAATAAAGGGCTATGTGGATTGATGCTGAGAATAGTGAAGCCTAAAGCTTAGGGCAAGACCTAAGAAATCAGACGAGTTTCAATTGTATTTTAACACAACAGAGATTCTACCAAAGCAAAACTATTGCTAGCAGAATCATTTGAGTGCAAAAAGAATCCACTGCTCACTCTTTGACAAACTCTGATAAAAGAAAGTGAAAGCTGACTGTGATCTCTCAGTAGCCCAGAATGAAGAAATAGTCTCAGTAATTTCTCTCACTTTAGCTAAGAAATTGTTTTGCAATTTCTCAACCATTGCAAACAGGAGCTAATAATCTGCAAGCCCAACCTTGTCCATTAAAAGTGTAGTTACCATCTATTATCTATCTATTCAGACACTTGGGAAAAAACTATTAGAATGATTTTATTATGCAGGTGAAAGAGAATGTTTCTTTGTTTCGTGTCTTTGCTAATCCTGATGCAAGGGCAGATACAAACCAACTTGCATGGTTGTACTACTAGTATGTGTTTTAAGATTTCCTTGCAATTTTGTTCACACTTATTAATTCCAGTCTTTAAGTTTCATATATTCACTTCCTAGCTATATATTTCTTCTCTTCATGGTTACTTACCTTTACTTGAAATCAAGTTGATCATTGTGTAAAAAGTCAGTCTTTTATGTCTGTATGGAATGACTGAATGACTGTCAAGCTGTTAGGTTTGGGTTTTGCTTTTTTTATTAATTATTGGGGTTCTTTTGGTCCACCAACTACTTTAAAAAGGTCTGTGTGTGGTGACTAAGAAACTGGAACAATTTGTAAGTACCTTTATATTGGTTATATGGGGCACTGCCTCTTTTTTGGAAAAGAAAAAAAATAGGTGGGAGGGTACAAATTGAAAATAGCTGAAAAAATTCCTAGGTTTTTATTCACAAGATTATTTGAATTAAAAAAAAAATCAGTCTCTTTTTCCTTGGACTGTTTAATGTCTAGAAAATAATTACATAGTGCTAGGCTGCCTATGTTGAGTTGAGAATGAAGTGAAAAACCTGTGTATTCTCTTTCCATCTTCTGAAAAATGATTAATTTTACAGTTGTTAGAATCCATCTTCTTTCAAAGACATAATGACATGTTTTCCTCTTATCTATCCTTAAAACATTAAATCTTTTCTATGAACAGGTTGACAGTTTTTGAACGATAACCTTTTCAATGCCATAAAATAAAGTAGTGAAGGATTTAGATTCAAAATGCTTTACCAGTACACTAATAACTTGATGAGCCCTGCTGCTGTTTTTCTAAAATGGCATTAGATTAAATCTTATTCATCCAGCAAATTCTTTTGAAGAGTCTCACCGTTAAAAGTTGATGACACAAACCAGCTTGAAAATGTGATTGTGGTATTTGAAATGCCCTGTCTTTAAGTCAATTATCTGTGATGCATGATGAATATTTTGTATGTTTCTTTACAGGATTCGTTACTTTACTATTATTATTTAAACAACTAAACTTACAAGGATATCATATAGTTCCCTCTCTATAGTAAGATCTTGTCTCTTGTAACTTAGTACATTTTTCTCCAGGCACTCATGTCAGCAGCACACAACCATGATGTGAAAGGAAATTATTAATGATTATTAATGATTTGGATGAAGGGGTAGAGTGTTCCCTCAGCAAGTTTGCAGACGATACCAAGCTTGGAGGAATGGCTGGCACTCCAGAAGGCTGTGCTGCCATCCAGTGTGACCTGGACAGGTTAGAGGGATGGGCAGGGAGAAACTTGTTGAAATTTAACAAGGGTAAATGTAAAGTACTGCATCTGGGAAAGAACAGCCCCATGTATCAGTACAGACTGGAAACTGATCTCTTGGAGAACAGCCCTGGGGAAAAAGATCTAGGAGTCCTGGTGGATAGGAGGATGACCATGAGCCAGCAATGTGCCCTTGTGGCCAAGAGGGCCAATGGCATCCTAGGATGCATTAAGAAGAGCGTGGCCAGTAGATCCAGAGAGGTTATTCTCCCCCTATACTCTGCCCTGGTTAAAGGCCCCACCTGGAATACTGTTCTGGGCCCCCCAGCTCAAGAAGGATAGGGAGCTGCTGGAGAGAGTCCAGCACAGGGCCACCAAGATCATTAGAGGAGTGCAGCATCTGCCCTATGAGGACAGGCTGAGAGAGCTGGGTCTCTTCAGCCTGGAGAAGAGGAGACTGAGAGGGGACCTTATTAATGTTTACAGGTATGTTAAGGGTGAGTGTCAGGAGGAGAGAGCCAGGCTCTTCTCAATGTCATCCAATGTTAGAACATTGGATGGACAAGAGGGAATGGGAGTAAGTTAGACCACAGGAGGTTTAGTATTAACACGAGGAGGAACTTCTTTACAGTAAGGGTGACAGAGCACTGGAACAGGCTGCCTAGGAGGGCTGTGGAGTCTCCTTCTCTGGAGACACTCCAAAGCTGCCTGGACACATTCCTGTGTGAGCTCATCTAGGTGATCCTGCTCTGGCAGGGGAGTTGGACTAGATGATCTTTCTAGGTCCCTTCCAACCCCTGACATACTGTGATACTGTGAAATTCCTTCCAATGCCTCTAAAATTGCTTGCTTTACTTGAATTAATCTTAATCGAATTCCTGTCTGAGATGTTTAAAAACGTTACAGAATCTCATCCTTTGAGCATGGCATTGCTAATTTGATTCTACATTCCAAAGTGATGACAAATTTTGAGGCCCTGCAGGGCTGCTATTGCTGATAATGTTTCGATGTGGGTGGCATGAACCACACTGTTCATTAATGTGACATACCTTTATAATTAATAGTTAGGGATGCAAGTTCATTGTTTTCCCATTTAACTGTGTTGTCCCCTTGTCTAGGGGACCAAATGTGCATTCAGTCTTGAGAAAGAAAAACTTAAAGATATATACACTGTATTTTTCTTATAGTTTTAAATTGGGATGAAAGTCACATTGCTAACTGTATCAATGTAATTATGGTTTAATCAAGATAAAAATTGCTGTTCTATCCAATATGGGACAGAGCTGGCAGAAATAAGCAAGGTATTTTCCTTGGGTTTGCCTCTCATTTTGTTACCTATGGTATACCCCATCATAGATTAGCATGATGTATTGTAAGCATCATAATGCAACCAGGAAAGGCAGATGTATGGTTGTAGTTGGAGAATCTTTTTAGTTTTTATGCTAAGTGATACTTACCTAGCTCTTCAGAAATATATATGTGTAATTCATGAACTTTGCAGCTTTGTGGGTAGAATTAAACTTTGCCATACCTCTTCTACCAGGAAAAATAAGGGTTTTTTAGAGATTTTTTTTCCACCTAAATGTTAGACTTGCATGTAATGTATTATTCCTCAATGCATTTATATAATTTTGATGAGTATGCTTACCAAAAATGAATATTTTCATTCAGATAGTTAGAGGGTGAAAGGGTTTTAAATCACGCAACTACCTTGGGCACACGTCCGTATATTCATATGTATTTTAAAATACATGGAAGAAAACTCCAATGGACGTTCTCTTACTGGAATTGATTAAAGATTTTGCTGATTTCAACAGCAATATAGGGGTAACAATTCCTGAATTATCTCTAACAGTTAACTCTTCCCGTTTTCTTCAGCATGCTGCCTTTTTCTGCTTTCCACCTACTATTTTATACTCTATTATATACTTCACCACTCATCATTGCAATGAGATTTTTTTTTCTGCACAGCAACATCCAGTCTCATCTTATGTGCTCCACATAGATTTCCTTAATTTTGATGAGCTCGTTATTTTGCTGTTATCTTCATTTGTTCAGTATGCTACTAAGCTAGCAGTTCCTCTGGGTGGGTGAGAAAAATGCTGCTTGTGTTTTAATGGCTTGTATTACTTTTTATGTAATCTGTTCTACACAGTTTCTTTAACTTTATTCCTGTTGACCCTGCAAAGATACGTTTAGCACCATAGAGTTTGATGACTGTAGGACTTTCTGCAAGTTAGTTAGCCAGCACTGACTTCGGTAACCTACTTTGACTCCAGTATGACAGAGAATGAATTGAGAAAACTCTGTAAATTAATTTCCACTTGGCTTATCATACTTATTTCTCAGGGTTGAGATGGTGTTTTTAAGTGCTATGAAGTGATATCTTGAGAAGAGGTGACCTTTGAGGACTGGAAAGGAAAAGGTCAAGAAAACAAGTATGGAGCATTTCTTTTCCTTTTCTGTATCCTATAGAACAGAGAATTTGCACTAGTATGTGCATTATTTAAATCATAGAATCATTTGGGTTGGAAGGGACCTCTGGAGGTCATCAAGTCCAACTCCTCTGCAGTGGGCAGGGACATCCTCAACTCGATCAGGTTGCCCAGAGCCCTGTCAAGCCTCAGCTTGAATGCCTCCAAGGATGGGTCCTCAACCATCTCCCTGGGCAACCTGTTCCAGTATTCCACCACCCTCATGGTGAGGAACTTTTTCCAAATATCAAGTCTAAATCTACTAATCTCTAATTTAAAACCATTGCCCCTTGTCCTTTCACTACTGTAAAGCTTGTTTATAACTGTATTTGAAATTACTACTAAATCATTCTTGTGATTTTAGTTTTGTGCTTCTTGATATACAAATTGTCCAAATATATTTCCTTACTTGTAATTCCCTGCTGTGTTTGGCAGCAGTGGCAAAATAACTTCAGACATTGGCTAATGCAAGAAGTCTCTCTAAGATGAAAATAAATGTACAAAATACCTCATAAAACTGAGAAGAGAGGCACAGGTTGTAGTTCTCCATTTCATACTTCTCCACTCTTGTAAAAGTGCCACTGGACAGTAGCAGAAATGCTCTCTCAGTTAAATATTTGAAGGAATGTCTCCATATTCAGTGGCCCTATGCGTGCTTGCAAGGCTGTTTACTAAGCTGGGTACATAAAAAATATAATCGGTGGGGTTTTTTTTTCTCCTTAAGGAACACTTCTTGTCTTTTAAATACTTTTATATAATCTTGAAAGTTTGAAGAATATATTTGAATGAGAAACTTTTACTTAGCCAAAACTTCCTGGAGATCACTTGCCTACCTCATTAGAGTAGACCTGCAGTAGTGTAATTCTGGAGTTTCTAGTCCTGCTGGCCAGAACATGACTCCTGCCTTTAAGCTTGTTTGTAAATAGGTAGGACTAATCAGAGGGTGACATTGTCTGCAATAGGATATTAATTTCATTTCATAGATTGCTCTAAGTGCCAGAATGTGGTGGGTGGCTCCAGAAACAGGATGCAAAATAAATCTTGTCTTAGAATCACAGTTTCAGTGCTGCTTGCCTTTTGCTTGGTGTGATATAGCATGCAGACCTGGTCTTTATTTCTTATTTTTTAAAGGAAGCAAACCCATTTGTCATGGTCCAATCACGCACTGCATCATAGCAAGCAACAGAGACAATTCTTATAGACAACTGAGCTAGTGCTGCTGGGTTAACACAGCATTTGTCTGAAAAGCAGTTATCAACCTAGAGCACAGCATCCCTGCAAATCTTTGTGGGAAAGTTTAGCAGGGTGAAGACAAGTCATATAAATACCGTTCTGCAGTTTTGGCTTTGGAAAAGTGTTCCATCCCTCTGACCATTTTAGTGGCCCTCCTCTGGACCCATTGCAACTGGTTCTTGTCTTTCTTGTGCTGAGGACTCGAGTGGGACAGAGGACTCCATGTGAGGTCTCACCAGAGTGGAGTAGAGGGGAAAAAATCCCAGAATATTCATGGCTGGAAATGACCTCTCAGATCACCGAGTCCAACCAAAAAAAAACCAAACAACCAACCAAAAAAACAACAAAACAAAACAAACCACACAACCCCTGCCCTCACTAGAGCATGTCCTGGAGCACCACATCTACACGTTTCTTAAACACCTCCAGGGATGGTGACTCAACCACTTCCCTGGGAAGGCTGTTCCAGTGCCTCACCACTCTTTCTGTAAAGAATTGCTTCCTAATATCCAATCTAACCCCACCCTGTCTCAACTTCAAACCATTCCCTCTGGTTCTGTCATTAGCTACTAAGGAGAAGAGGCCTCCTTTGACCTGCTGGTCATGCTGCTCTTGATGCAGCCAAGGATATGATTGTCTTTCTGGGCTTCAGTTGTGCATTGCCTCACATGTTCAACTTTTTATCCACTAATACCCCCACATCCTTCTCTGCAGGGCTGCTTTTAAGTCCCATCATCCCCCAGCCTGTATTGAAACCAGGAATTGCCAAAAGCCAGGTGCAGGATCTTGCACTCGGTCTTGTTGAACCTCATGAGGTCCACACAGGCCCACTTCTCCAGCTTGTTCAGGTCTCTCTGGATGCCATCACCTCCCTTTGACGCACAGCTTGGTGTTGCCTGCAAACTTACCGAGGGTGCACTTGATCCCACTGTCTACGTCATAGTTGAAGATATTAAACAGCACTGGTCCCGGTACAGATCTCTTAGGAACACCACTTGTTACCGGTCTCCATCTGAATATTGAGCTGTTGACGACTACCCTCTGGATGCAACCATCCTACCAATTTCTCATGCACTGAACAGCCCACCCATCAAATCTGTGTCTTTCCAATTTAGAGGGAAAGATGTAATCAGGAACCAAGTCAAAGGCTTTACAGAATTCCAGAGAAATTATATCCATAGCTCCTCCCTTGTCCACTGATGTGGTCACTGCATCATAGAAAGACACTGGGTTGGCCAAGTAGGATTTCCTCTTGGTGAAGCCATACTGCTAACCATTTGCTATGGAATTTTATTGAGGCCAGTTGTGCAGCCCATTTTCCACATTCCTCAGTGGCATAATCAGCTTATTTAGATAGTAAGAGTAGTCTTGTGTGGAAGTGGGAAGAGGAGCAGGCTCATAGCTTAGCCTTTTCATAATCAATTTTCACTCTGCATTTCTTCCTTTCCTTTCTTATCTGATAGACTGGTGCTTCCTCTATAAAAAACAGTAAGGAAGAGAATATAAAAAGCTGCTGATCAAAGTAGTGATGGGTAGAATATTTTTATATATATATTATAAATGGTGCTATTTTCCATTGATCTAAGTCCTGCTCTAATAAAAATATCACGTCTACACCTTCTCTCAGAAACAGCACAGATGGGTGAATACCAGAAATCACATTGTCTTTCTCAGGAGGCAGTACAACTGTGGTGTGGTCCCTCTATTAGTCATAAGACTGTCTTTAAAATGCAGTCTATTATCTAGATAGAGACCTCATTTCTTAAAGGTGTTGATTATCTAACATAGAAACCTAGTATGTTCCAGAGTTCAGAGCAATGTATTGTTTATGCAAGACAAAGCATGAAATGCAGAAACATTCAAAATATATTTTTCAGTCGGGAGAATATTTTTATGCGCTAACCCCTTCAGTCCTTGGTGGGTATTTTGCATACTTGATGGTAATAGTAGTAAAGTAGCCTGCAACTTAGAAGCATACAAAAACTTAGGTTGGCACAGATATTTCTGGCTGAGTTTTGAGTATCTCCAGGAACTGGGATTCCTACAGCTTCTCTTGGAAAGTGTTCCAGTGCTTAATATATTATTTTTTCCTCTCCCCCTTCCTTGTATCCATCTCAATTTTCTCTTGATTAATCTTTTAGTTGTTGGCCCCTGTCCTTTCACTATGTATCTCTGAGAGGAGCTTGTTTCACTCTTACCTGCAACTCTCCTTTATATAATGGAAGGCAACAATTACACGTTCCTTTAGCCTTTTCTTCTCCAGGCTATAAAACCCCAGTTCTCCAAACCTCTTATCACTAACGCTTTTTGATTCCTTCTGTCCATTCACTTATGCAAAGTGTAGTCAGAAAAATAAAATCCAACCAGTCAGTATTGCTTGACCTAGCATGATAGTTATGCAACTCTTCTGTTGTGGGTTTTTTTTCTTATTTTGAGTGTCTGTGAGGTAGAATGATATAAAATGAATCATGACCTACCTTGGGATAAAATCTAGGCTTCTAGCCACTGACTGACATGTTCTGACAGAGGAACTATAAGTCTAGGTTTTAAGGCCAAGTTAACCACTGTGTGGAAATTTCCCTTTTTATATTTTCCACTAGGGATTTATCACTAAACTTGAGCAGCTAGTGTTGTTCTTTCCTTTGGGTATCTGGGCTGAAAAGTCTCAGGACTGCAAAGCTCTAATTACCTCACTAGTTGTGTGGTAGCCAAAGTACTCTGTGTTTCTCCCTTTAGGGAATAATGGTGCATAAAGAATAAAGGAAGTGAGCTTGAGCTGCAGACTGAGTTGTTTTATGTTCTTTCCTAGTCTGCACCATCACAGAAGTTGCTTTGCCTTCGATGTCCCTTTTTATCAATCTGAAAAGTTTAAATAATAGTATGCAAATATTTCTTGTGTTTACAGGCGAACTAACTAGTTCTGTATCTATAAGCAGCTTAAGATAATGTATTTTACTACATATAATAGCATATATTGTGTATCCTTGAAAACAGCATACTCATAGCCATGAATTATGGTGGTTTTTTTCTAAAAAAGCAAAACCCACCTTCTGATTCAATTATTTTAACCAAAAGCATGCAGTAAACTGGTTTGTTCAGTTGTAGTAAATGTTATTTAGATACTCTTACATAGACTTTTTTATTTTCTTAGATGAACTTTTATTTTTCAGTAAGTTTATTCTGCAAGATGACAGCAATATAGGAAATTAAAAAAAATGGGTATGAATTATCATTTTTTTATTCACATTTCAAGTTTCTAGAGTTCCTCAGACCTACCCATTTTGTAAAATGTCACAATTACTATCCACATGGCTGACATAATGTAAATTTTCTTACTGTGGAAATGTAAAGTAATCATCAGCTCTTCAATGCCAGTGTTACTCAGAAAATTCAATGTAGGAAAAGAGCTAAAAGTTGTTTTCTTTTAGTTTGAAGCCTACATCAATTTGACACTAATGTTTCATTACTATATATACTTGATGTTGTTTCTTTTAAAGTATCCATTTATCTTATTATACCTTTTTCTTCAGTCTTTGCATGTATATATTTTTGCATGTATCCAGCAAGTGTCCTACATTCATTGCTATTTTCTAAGAATGTTGAGAACTTTTAAATCAATTCTACTTTGTTAACTCAGATGACCTTGTCTTGTCTCCCTTACTTACCCTCAGATTCTTGTGTGTACGCTGTAGCTTGATCACCAAAAAGATCTCTTTTGAACCATTGTTTTAATTCTTATTTATGATAGTGTTTGAAGTCTATTTTCTTGAAATTCAAAAGATAACGGTCATGAAAGATCATAGATCATGAAAGCTGAAGGGAAAAAATTTATTTCACAGGTATTGATAGTTCTGCGTCATCGCTATTAATGGAGCCTAAGTTAATAATGCCTAAAATTAATAATAATATCTTTCCCGCAAAATACATGAAGAGAAGATAATCAGTTTAATGTAGGTTTTGATTTGTTTGCAGGAGGCAAACTGTACTTGTGATATACATAGCAAAACCTTTTAGCTGGCATTCCAGTTCACTTGCTCTGATTAAAAACAAAATGGCTTTAAGCAAAAAATAACAATAGCTTTGGGAGAATTAACTAGGAATATGAGGGGAACTTACAATGCATATTGAGAGATGAGAATAAATGTTTAATTTAAAAAATTTTTTGTTTATGACAACACTAAAAATCCTGTGTGAATGACAGTGCTTAACAAAGATGGATTCTGAGGGCTGCTCGGATTGATCTTTCCTAACTGTAGCTTTCCAGAAGTCACATTCTTAAATCAGAATACCTGTTTACTCATTCCAGTCACAGCATGTTCTGCTTAAAATCTTGCAAGTCTTCCTAGTAAACAAGTAATCATCATGTTCACCTGGAACTAACTCTTATCTACCTACTTCACTCAAGAGACTATGGGATGCCTTGAATCAGTGTGGATCAGTGTGTACAGTGAGGCTGAAGTAGATATTGCTTTAGAGAATAGTGAATCTCTCTCTATGAGAAGCCTGGCATTTTAGAAATGGTTTGTGTTGTGAAATTGTCAAGATGTCCTTTGTGAAGAAATTGAAGCTCATCATTTTGGTCAACTAAAACATGATATAAACTCACTATAGCATATGAAGAAACTATGCAGTATGTATGCATGGGTTTTGAACAAATTCAAGAAGCTCAGTTTTTTCCAATCTTTTAGTTGGATTCTTGATTACACCATCCTGTAGGACTCACCATGTAATGTGGGTGGTACTACATGAGTGGACCATCATCACAGCCTTTGTAACTTCAGGCCTATGATGCCTTCTGACAGTGACTTTCATTGGATCAGTGCCACTTTCTCTTCTAAGACTGTTTCCCACACCCTGCTTGATATTATAGGTTCAAGGCCAGCTGTCTAAAATGCCTTTTTTCCTATTTTCATGGTCTGTTTTTCATCATGTAAAGCTTTAGCAATCACCAAAGGACTTTTCCCAGTTTTTTTATCAAAGGGCAAAAACATTTCTTTTGGTTAAAAATAATGAATTGGTGACATTTTCCAAGAGACTTGTGCATATAAGCATTCTTCAGTGATTAGCATGATAATTTCATCATCTGCATGTTTAGTTTTAGATTGTTTGCAAGACACAGAGATGCAACCTCAGATAACTGGTTGGTTGGTTTGGGGTTTTTTTGTGCATGTAGATATTTTTCTAGAAAAAAAAAGTTCATTTTGGGAAACTGCAAGTTTTATTTAGTCACCGTGACCTTAATTTTTAAGAATTTTATTTTTCTCAGAAGTAAAGGCTTGTATGTATTTAACCATTTCTCCCAAAATCTCTGTATGTTCCCAAGACAGCTTTCCACAGACTACTGCTTCAGAAGCTCTTCCAGGATTTTGTATTAAAGATATAGCAAATAATAGAGCTAACAATTGGTAAGAGGTTTTGATTCGATTTGAACAGAACAGATTTTGTAAAATGAAAGCAGGTGTCAGTTGTCTGCAGTATTGTGTTTGAATAAATATTTCTGTCACAGTGAGTTCAAGTGTTTGGGGTTTTGTTTGGTTTNTTTTAGTTGGATTCTTGATTACACCATCCTGTAGGACTCACCATGTAATGTGGGTGGTACTACATGAGTGGACCATCATCACAGCCTTTGTAACTTCAGGCCTATGATGCCTTCTGACAGTGACTTTCATTGGATCAGTGCCACTTTCTCTTCTAAGACTGTCTCCCACACACTGCTTGATATTATAGGTTCAAGGCCAGCTCTCTAAAATGCCTTTTTTCCTATTTTCATGGTCTGTTTTTCATCATGTAAAGCTTTAGCAATCACCAAAGGACTTTTCCCAGTTTTTTTATCAAAGGGCAAAAACATTTCTTTTGCTTAAAAATAATGAATTGGTGACATTTTCCAAGAGACTTGTGCATAAACCTCAGATAACTGGTTGGTTGGTTTGGGGTTTTTTTGTGCATGTAGATATTTTTCTAGAAAAAAAAAGTTCATTTTGGGAAACTGCAAGTTTTATTTAGTCACCGTGACCTTAATTTTTAAGAATTTTAGTTTTCTCAAAAGTAAAGGCTTGTATGTATTTAACCATTTCTCCCGAAATCTCTGTGTGTTCCCAAGACAGCTTTCCACAGACTACTGCTTCAGAAGCTCTTCCAGGATTTTGTATTAAAGATATAGCAAATAATAGAGCTAACAATTGGTAAGAGGTTTTGATTCGATTTGAACAGAACAGATTTTGTAAAATGAAAGCAGGTGTCAGTTGTCTGCAGTATTGTGTTTGAATAAATATTTCTGTCACAGTGAGTTCAAGTGTTTGGGGTTTTGTTTGGTTTTTCTGTTGGGGGCTTTTATGATGTGGTGGTGTTTAAAGGCTGGATTGTTTTGATTTGGTTTGTTATTTGTGTGTAGATTTTTGGTGGTGTATGTTGGTTGTTTATTTCTTTTTTTTTAACTTACTGATACTTGTGCACTAGTTTCTGTGAAAGGGTGACGGTCTCCAAGTGGTAAGAATGAGAAAGGAATAAAGGCTGCTTTAAAAAAAAAACAACAAAAAACAACCTTATTCTCTAGTATTTTTTAATGGTAATTCCACTTCTCAGTCTTGTTCATTTTTAATTGTAAATAAAGACATAGTTTCTCATTTCCCAGCCCTTAGCTGTGAATGGTTAATGTGCAGGTGTGGACAAATGCACAGCTAAATGGTGTTTAGAATCACAGAATCATAGAATGGTTTGGGTTGGAAGGGACCTCTGGAGGTCATCTAGTCCAACCCCCTGCAGTGGGCAGGGACATCCCCAACTAGATCAGGTTGCCCAGAGCCCTGTCAAGCCTCACCTTGAATGCCTTCAGGGATGGTGCCTCAACCACCTCCCTGGGCAACCTGTTCCAGTGTTCCACCACCCTCGTGGGGAGGAACTTCTTTCTAATATCCAAATCTACTCTTCTCCAATGTGAAACCATTGCCCCTTGTCCTTTCACTACAGGCCTTTGCANTTGTGGTGCTTTGTTTTATATACTTAAGATATTATGTGATTTTTCAGAAACAACAAACTTTCTATCTTGTGAAATTTATTCTGCTACTCAGCAGGAATCTTTGAAAGTTCTCTCCAGCTGAAGCAATCACATTTAGGTACATTTGTGCAGACCTATAAACTGCATTCTCACTGTCATGTGGTTTAGTTAATACCATTTATTTTTCCTTCTATGCTGATTGGCATTCGTTTAGAAAAAGCAAGAGAAAAGTTATTTATCTAAATGTGTGTATATTTAACAGTAACAAAACCTTTCTCTTACGAGGGTTGCTTTTTTCCTGAAGCATATCTCAAAAGTAGGAAAAAGGAAACACTAGCCTTTCCTGCAATAATTTTTAGATAGCTGTATGGGTAACAATTCTGATTACATAATGAAACTTACTATTTTCTCTATCACTGTCAGGCAGAAATCAAAATGACAAACTGACACATTCAATTCCACAAAACATAGATGTGAGGACTAAATAGTAGATAAATGGTTAATAACCTAAAATGCAAGTGAATAATGCAGTATGTATCTTTCAGAAGGAAATATACCTTTTTTTTTTTTTGTGAACAGCTAATAACTTTTTTTTCTAACTGCACGAAATAAGGCCACCACCAAAAAAAATCATGGCTTTTGATACTCCCTCCTAGTGTACTTCCTGAGGGCAATTTGAAATAGTAGATGACTAAATTTGAATTAAGTTTTAGATCGATTTGACAAGAACAACAATATCTAACAATAAAATTTTATTTTGGCCTGCTCTCTGTTGATTTTAATAAATCAGTGTTTCAGTTAGTTAACTGAAATTGAGTAGCAGTAAGAGAATGAGAGAAAATGTGAGTCACCAAGGAGGGCTCCCCTGGTCATTCTTTACTTACAATATTTTACATTGCCCAGTTATTTTCATTGATTTTTTTTTTTTTGTCCCGAGTATACTGTTTAGGGGCTTGGACATATAAAAATTGGTGCCACATCAAACCCATCAAAAAGCATTTTGAACCTAATTATCTGCGTGACTACTACTATCTAAGAATTTTTAAACTATTTGCAGAATAATATTATTCTAGGCTAAAAATGCTCATTTTGACATCACTTTGTATTAGTTATATGAGTATTACAAAAATCACAAAAATTTACTAAATAGAAACTATTATTAGGAATTCAAATGGCATGTTTGTCATCTTGTGGAAGTATGAAGCGTGTTCTGAAGCTATTCATTAATATCTTCTAAAATAATGGACAGTTTATCTTCTTCACTTTAACTAAAAATCTTACACCATTTTTGAAAATCTGAGCATAACTCTAACCACCTTGCTGTCTATAAGGTGAAGAATGATTTTGTGATTTTCCACTTTACAGTGGAAAATCTATAGAGCCTGACATTTTTTTGCTTCCAGTTCAGAGCAAACACCTTCAGAGAATGCCTGAATCTGTGAGGTTATTTCTGTTCACAGCCCCCTTAAATCAGCTATTTAGTAGTATATCCCAGAGCATAAAAAACCCCACCTATCTGAAGATGTAGTTAATGAGTTTATATCTAAGTGCCTAACTTTTATTAATTTATGCATTGATAATCCAATGTTTTTTAGAATATAAGCGTATGTTCACAAAACTGTGAACAAAGCTGCCTGTTTCTTTGGCAGTAACTTTACATACTGGAAGGCCCTAAATTTATGGGTCCTCCTAATTAGGAGTTTTCACTGTGCTGAAATAAATTCTATATGTATAGTTGCTAAGTATAGGCAGGGTATTCAGTGTGTTGTCCACAAAATCCTGTAGGGTAGTGGGCTACTTTTAAGGAATTCACAGAAATAAAGAAGAAAAATAATCTTATTTATTCCTGATGTCAATCTATATGGGAAATAATCTATAAATGGGGAAACAATGCGGGAAAGAAAAGAGAAGGCAGTGCACACTGAAATAATAAAAAATTGTTAAAATATTGTTATTGCTTTTATCTGATGTATTGTGCAATTTGTTACCTCTGGTGCAGAGAATTCTAAGCTTCTAGGGGTCTGCTTGAGATCTCAAAGGATCAGAATAATCTCCCTGTGCTATGCCAAGTATCTACTTTTTTATTTAAGAAACACCTTCTCTCACTTAGATTTGTTAAGATAATATTTGAATGCAGATAATGCTTTGCTGAATTTTAGTGATAGACACAGTAGCCATGTAAGGGGATGTTAATTACACAAACCATTTAAAGATAGCTGTTTGAGTACTGTAGAAAAGCAGTTGTAGATTGGCAGAGCAGTTGCCATCTATTTTTCCAGTAGTTTTATTCATGGTTACATTAGTTATATCTGAGATTACCAAGTGCTTTCTTTCCTGTTCCAACACAGGGTCTAAGTGGGGTTTTTGTGATGTGTGTGGTTTTTTGTTTGTTTTTTTTAAATAGTGCCTTCCTTCTTTAGTAGGAACTCCTGTCTTCCATTTATTTGGCCTGAAGACAGATTGCTTGGGTGAAAATCAGTTTTGATGATAGTGCAGGAGTCTTATGTAGCTAAAAGCAGTATGTGATTAATCAATTTTCCCAATTAAACTGTTTCTGTGTTTCTATATTCCTAGCTGTGTTACTCTTTAGCTCAACATGTCTGTAAACATGCTTGGATAAAGTTTTCTGTTTTAAATATCCAGTGGATGTTTACTTACAACAAGGTATAGCAAACTCATGCTTTTACCTAAACTAAAAAGTAGTGGCATATTAAAGAAATTTTAAAAAGTAGTTGCCTAAGCATTAAATCATCACAAACTATTTTTGCAACATGCATCTGGGCTATTTGTATGTTTTTTTATCCACTTATTACTCATTTACATAATCATTTATTGTTGCATGCATACTGAATGTGAAGAATATTTTGCCTTTCATGGGATGTATGAAATAGCCAAAGAGTTCAGATACCTCAATAACGCATTTTCAGAAAGGTCTTCTGAAAAAGGTAGATTTGTTACCATATAAAAAAAAAAATCATGGAACAGTTTTCAGTTCCTTTTGAACATCCTTGTTTCATTTTTCTCTTTTTTCTACTATCTAGCAAGAACCTATTCATCATCATAGACAAAGAATGACATTTTTCCAAATACTTTGTATAACTGGCGAGAAATTACTCTTTTGCTTTATTGAGTATGTCACAAAGGATTTGTCCTTTATTGTAAAGCACTTTTAATGCTATTTTTCCTTCCTCAAAATGCTGTTGTATGGTTCACTGATACTAGCTATATGTGTGTGCAGAGCAGATTTCTTCAAGTGTGGTGTCTGAATGTATTTCTAAGATTCCCTTCGTACTTTGACTTGAGTACTCACCTGAATCGTACTGTGCGTTTCGTGAATAGGTTTCAATAATTTGTAATTTCAACATTCTCAGTGAGTAGTATGTTTTAATAGAGGTGTGCCTGGAATGGCATTTTTGTGCTTTTTTCTTCATGTTTTATATTCTTTGCATTATCATGTATTTAAAGACACTGTAGATCTGCAGGATGTTAATTTTTATGGTATTTCAGATTGTTTAATTTTTTTTATTTTGCATTGCACAAGTACATAATTTCCCTGTGCCTTAAAAAAAACCTTCTGAGACTTATTTCACACTTTGATTAGACAATCCACAATCCTGTTGTGAAATAATTTCTTTCACTTTGACTGTTTCCAGATACTGATCGCCCAGAGTAACTGAGGCAAATAAAAATCATTTATAAATGTAATAAATCTTGTAAAAGCAATCTCTTTTCTCTAATAAGAATTATTTTATTGTAACCTGTGTCATGAACTGTGGTCTGGTATAGTATCTAGTCAGCAAATGACAGCAGTAGGGTTAAACAGATTTCAGACACCTGATTATTCGGATACTTACTTTGAATGCTTATGATGTGTTGTGACTTACATACTATGTGTTCCATAAATGAAAGTTCTTCAACAGGGGGGCTACAAAGAACAAATAGCAAATACTGTGTGCACATTTACTACTCTTGCTTCAAACATACTTTACAAAGATTAAATGCTAAAGTGAGTATTCACACTGTGTAACTTCAGATTTTAACTGTAATATCTGTGTTATTAAAGCACAGAAGAGAAAATGCAGAGCTTGTACAATCACCTTAGAGAAATGTTGAGTAAACTAACGGTTGACTAACATTGTTAGTGAATTTAACAAACTAGATCAAAAAACTTTCTGCAGTGTATAAAGCACTCAGAAAATTTCAGACCCCTTAAAAGGTTTTCTCACCTCCTCTGCATTAGAATTCTGTAGCCTTTTAAAAAGATGTTTATCAATCTCAACAATCCTTTAGAACACACAGAACAGAAACAATTAACTAAATAAATATCTACCCAGAACTGGTTAAAAATGTGATTACTTTTATCACATTTTATGATATTGACATTGACTGACATGGCACAGAATTTCCAGTGAGCATAATTGATCAGTGTTTCAAATTTATTGTTGTTTTGATAATACATAACATGTCCAGTAGCACACTGGCACTCTTTTAATTGGTTAATATCATATTATGGTCTTGAGCACCTTTTGAACTGCCATCAACTGTTCTTACAACACGCAGAATTTCCTTCAGTAAATCTCTTTTGGGTCTTGATTAGATCTAGTACTTAGATGGACTCTAAATGGGACCACAATTTTAGAAGTTTTAGCTGTTAGAAGTTTCTCCTGAAAGGCAAAAGTTGGGTAAGAGTTTTGAAGAAATTAGCAAAAATCAACAAAAAGGTCAGAAATGTGCTTGTACACTGCTGTATGTGCCAAAAATGGTTTAGTGAGGAGTCTCATGGGATACATGTAAGTCATGAACACGGAGCTGCTGCTAGAACAGGTTACATGGTCTACATCTGGCCATGTTCTTATCCCCTGGCCTTTCAGATGAAGACAGGGATGAGTTAGGAATTTACTTGAACAGGGAGAGTGGGTTGTACTTCATGTGATTATTAAATGCGATTCTGGGAAGCAGCACAGATACCATACAACATTTTATGTGTTCAGTAGGTGTGGTGTCTAGAGGAAGGGCTGTAGTATGTGGCTCTTGAGTGCTAGCAGAAAAGCAATGTGATCTGCAATGGCAGGAAAATGAGGAACCTTTACTTTATTAACACTCTTGCGGTAGTTTCTTTTGGCAATTTGAAGACCCATACTTTGAGTTTCAAGGCAGTCCTGCAAGCTCTCCGTTCACTTGTAGAAGAGACACATCACTGAAACATAATATCAAGGTTTTGATACTTAACTTCTTATATGCTTCTGTCACTGGCATCAAACAATCACCTTGTAATTGTGCCACTGTGGTACTATCTAGTTCACCTGGAGCACATCTTACCTTTTTTACAAAGGCTACACAACTCTGGTTATAAAGACATTAAGACAGTATAGTGATAATAAACTGAGTTGGAAAGATTTGGATATTGTAATACCCTGAGTTCTTAAGTACTAGAAAAATTGGTATTTATTTTAATGCAACACCTACCTTTATAATTATTTTATGGACACTCTTTGGAGAGAAGCACAAAGGTAGTGTGCTACAATCTCATAAATAAATTCTCTCTGTAGTGGCATCAATATAGTCATTTATCATCTTTTTTCTTTTTGCTATTTTTAACTATGAAAAGTGATTTGAAGCATTTCATCAAAGCACAGTATGGTTGCAGGAGCCCTGCATACTTTTATAAAATTATACCTCATCCCTGGATCATAACTGTCAACAGTCATGACTAATTTTGTAGCAGCTAAAAAATTTTGGTTTATTTTTGAAATGTTTTTCATCTGTTCTATCTTATATTCTGCCATATTTTATACCCCATTTGTAACTTAGACCAGCTGATTTCAAAAAATTGGCTGTCCTGCATTACAGTAGTAATCAGCTGTTAATACAATTTTTAATGAGCTTTTTCACTCCGTCACATGGTTGCTTCTTTAAATAGTACAGCAAACTTTTTGAGTAAATGGAGTTTCCCAGCCATACCTGAATAAACTAATTTCAGTAAACCTGTTTTATTTCTGTTACCTGAGCAGAAGATATTGGCATTCATTGACCTCTATCATCTAACTGTCCTGTTCCCAGATGAAATATTGTTATTATATAGTAGCATGGACAGCAGGTCAAGGGAGGCAATTCTTCCCCTCTACTCTGTTCTGGTGAGAAGTAACCTCAAGTACTGCATCCAGCCTCAGTCCTGCTGAGTCCTCAGCACAAGGATATAAAACTTTTGGAGGAGTGTTCAGGAGAAGGCCAGATAAATGATCAGAAGAAGGGAACCCCTTTTCTACAGGGAAATACTGAGAGAGTTGAGGTTGTTCAGCCAGGAAAAGAGAAGGCTCCAGAGTCCTTACGGCAGCCTTACAGAACTTAAAGGAGGCTTGTAAGAAGATGAGGACAGTAATTTTTAGCAGGGCCTATTGCGAAAGGACAATTGATAATGGATTTAAACTAAAGGAGGGGTGATTTAGACTAAATATAAGGAAAAAATTTTTACAAGTAAGGGTGTTGAAACACTGACACAAATTGCCCAGAAATGTGGTAGAAGCCCCGTCCCTGGAAATATTCAAGGTCAGGTTGGCTAGGGCTCTGAGTGACTTGATCTAGTTGAAGATGTCCCTGCTCATTGCAGGGAGGTTGGACTACATGACCTTTAAAGTCTCCTTCCAACTCCAAAGATTCTATGATTATTGCAATGTTTTGAGGACATTAATGTGGACCAGGATGAAAGGAGTGTTGTGTTGTTTCATGCATCTGATTTGCAGAGGGAGATTGAAAATAGAGGTTTAGCTGAGTACGGAGGAGCTGTGGAAAGATGAGTGGTTTTCAGCAGAGCTGTGGCAAAACTCCAGTGCCAACGAAGGTTTTGCATGTTTTCCCTTAGCTCTGAAGAGGTGATGACAGGCACGATATCTGCTGCAGTGCAGAGCAGGGATCCTGTGCTTGGACTCTGCTTCATACTTGGGCTGAGTGTGTAAGGGAAGGCTCCACTGACTTCATATGCTCAGTGGACTCACTTGGGGCTGTCTAGTTGTGCCCAGAAGCTTATTAGGGAGAGAAAGCCAGGATGGAGGCAGGAGCCCTGGTGCATGTCACATTCAATCTGCTCTCGCCTCACTAGTGAGGCCTACTTTTCCAGCTGAAGTTCCTGATTTATAGCCAGGAGTTAATGACAGTGTTAACACCTGAAGTTGTCAGTATTCATCAGGGCAGAAAAACTGCTTTGTAAGAGTAAGGACTGTGCAAAGACTGAACCTCAGACTGCCTTATGACTTTATGAGCTGATACAGTAGAATAATACTGAGTTTATTCTCATGGGTACCAGGAAATAGTCCTTACAGTTATGGGATCACAGATTGTGGAATATAGGCTTTCTCATGTTCATGTATCAAAGAGAGGAATGAGGAGGGGCCTCTGAGAATTATCTGCATGAATATATATTTTGCACCGTGCTCCACCTCTGGGGATGTGGCACCTTTGGGACTTGAGATAGTATTAGTTTGGTATCTCAAGGGCATGGAAGAGAGCCCAGAAGGAATGCACAACTTTTCCATCTGGGTTAGATTCCTGCTGAATGTCAGTAGGAGATTGTTCTCCTCCTTAACCCCTTATGTCTGCAACAATTTCAATAAGCCAGAAATTTTAGAATCATAGAATGTTAGGGGTTGGAAGGGACCTAGAAAGATCATCTAGTCCAACCCCCCTGCCAGAGCAGGATCACCTAGACCAGGTCACACAGGAATGGGTCCAGGCAGCTCTTGAATGTCTCCAGACAAGGAGACTCCACAACCCTCCTGGGTAGCCTGTTCCAGTGCTCCGTCACCCTTACTGCAAAAAAGTTTTTCCTCAGGTTAATACTAAACCTCCTGTGGTCCAACTTGCTCCCATTCCTTCTTGTCCTAACATCGGATGACATTGAAAAGAGCCTGGCTCTCTCCTCCTGACACTTGACATTAACATATTTGTAAACATTAATGAAGACCCCTCTCAGTCTCCTCCAGGCTGAAGAGACCCAGCTCTCTCAGCCTGTCCTCACAGGGCAGATGCTCCACTCCTTTAATGATCTTGGTGGCCCTGTGCTGGACTCTCTCCAGCAGCTCCCTATCCTTCTTGAGCTGGGGTCCTGGAACTGGACACAGTATTCCAGGTGGGACCACACCAGGGCAGAGTAGAGGGGGTGAATAACCTCTCT
>VWZO01014907.1:270972-301310 GCA_013396975.1 Bucco capensis
TTCTCCAGGACCTCTCAAAGATTATGGAGAGCGGCCTAGCAATGACCTCTGCCAATTCCCTCAGCACTCTCAGGTGCATCTCATCTGGACCCATGGACTTGTGGATGTCCAGTTTGCTCAACTGATCTCTCACATCTCTGACCCAAACCTCGTCAACTGAGGTAAAAAGTACCTTCCTCCCATCTTCCTCTGTACTTTTAAAGTTCTGGGACTCCTGGTAGTTGGCATTGAGTAATTCTGCCTTCTCTGTATCCGCGGTCACCAGTGCACCCATTTCATTCCTGAAAGGGTCCACACTACCTCTAGACTTCCTTTTGCTTCCAACATACTTGGAAAATCTCTTCTTGTTATCCTTGACCTCCCTTGCCAGGTTAAGTTCTAAGGAGGCCTTAGCTCTCCTTGTTGCCTCCCTACACCCTTTAACAACCTCCCTATATTCTTCCCAAGTGGTTTGCCCATTCTTCCATGTACTGTATATTTCGTTCTTATGCCTAAGCTTATCCAGTATTTCCCTGCTCAACCATACAGGTCTTCTAACACTCTTACTAGATTTCCTACTCTTTGGGATGCACTGATCTTGAGCCTGGAGGAAAAGGCGCTTGAATACTAGCCAGCTTGCTTGGGCCCCTTACCTTCTAGGTAAGGTAGGTAAGGTCTCCAATATTTCAAATCAGTTGCCTCCTGGGTTTATTCTGAGATTTGTAAACACACTTACAAGCCTTTCAATCTTTCTTTTTCATGAGTTTCATAAGGGATAACTGATTTCAAAAGATTAACTATTTCAAAGTCTTCCCCACCACCACCAATTAGAAATGTATATTTCTCCTTTCTTGGCAGTCCTCTTCCACATTTTAGCAGTGATTGCTGTTATTACCTAGTAGTCAGTGCATAACTTTTTCATATAGACAGTATCCCTCTTTCCAAACCAGTCTTTCAATGAAACCTCTGTTGAGAGTAATACCCTGTTATTTTCCACCTCCATAACTCATTGTGCCATGTACATTATTCAAAAAGTAGAAAGGGATCAAATGCTTTGCCTTTCTCCCATATCAACAAAAAAATGCATTATATATGTGTGGAGAATCATGGCTTTGCTCAGGCTTAAGTTTCCTGTAATATTTTCTGCATTCAACTTCCCAGTTAAAACATTTATCAGAGAAAGGAACCTGGTAGCTCTACAAACTTCAGATAATCACCTTTTAAGGAAATAATGTGGCAGAATGTTTTTTATTACAGTTTACTAGGTGTTATTTTTAAATTATCCACTACATGACAGTTACAATTTTCTGCTAGGTGCAGTTTGATTGTATTTAGTAATGACCTTTTGAAGTTCTTATTACAGTATATTTTAGTCACTGCTTCTAATCATGTAGGAAAAAAACTAAGCTAAAAATGTCCGGCTAAAAATACACCTAATAGTATTATAAATAACATGAAAGATAACTTTAGCTTTTTTCAAAACCCTTAACCTGTGAAACAATAAGCTGCATGTTGTACTACTATTTAGGAACTCCAGACTTTGCCAGTGTCCTTGAGGAAAGCGAAGGAAATAGAGAGCTGATATTCCTGGCACTCAAAATTTAGGAGAACTTGGAAGGAATATATTGCTTGTAAAAGCCTTCAGGTCTTTATCTTTGTCAGAGCAATAAAGAAAAAATAGTTCCTTTTTTTTTCATACTTGTATTACCTATTGATATGATGTTATCTGAAATAATAGATAGACTAGAGACGCATACTCTTAAGAAATATTTTTGATTATGCTAAGAACATTTCAGCTATTTTTGTAAGTTGGAGGTAATTGAACTATTAATATAAGTAGCTAATATTCTTCATATTTTCCAGTTGGTAGGCTGCCAATCTGGTTCTCTGTTCCACTTTAAAGTGCAGTTTTTTTCATCAATTCAAGTGTCATCTTGACAACAGAGGGGATCAGGCTCAACTAGTTCAAAGTAGCTCGACACAACATAACTTCTAACTTAGTTTATGTTTCAAAAGAAAAGTATTTCAAGGCCCATCTTTTGAATTAATATCTGTGTGAGTGATGCTTGTTAGGTTTTCAGTCCAGTGCTGCCAAAACACTATTATTAATACTTTAACTAATGTCTAGCATGGTATGTAGCTGGTGTTTGTTGTTAATTTCTATTCTTTCTTCCTTTTTGTTCCTTCCCTGAAAAGTCTAACATTCCCCTTATTTCATCATGTGTGTTTTTTCTTTATCCTGTTGTAAACAGCATAGATGAAATGTCTACATCCTTTTATATAGTACAGTTTGAAGGCATGAGGCTGCAAATTCTATTGGAGAAGAACACCATTTTCAGATGTTACAACACAATATGAAATTAGCAACACAGTCAGCTCGGATGTTCCCCAAGAGTGTGTGGAGTATTTGGATCCCCTTCTCATCCTACTGTCAAGCAGTAATAGGATATGATCAGATACTGCATGTTCTCAAAGTGGAAAATTGCAACTGCTCTTCAGCTGATCAAAATACACTTTAACTAAAAATACTGCTAGATTGGAAGTATGGAACACATGACTTTACATCATTCAGATTTTTATTTGATTTAACCAGGTTTAAAGTTCTTATTTCAAATTGCAGACTGAATTTAGGCTAGGAATGAATGTCACAACTACCATTAATACGAATGGGATTTTTTTTCTGCCTTTTTTTATAGGCTGAATTTTAGACCTAAGGATCACATGATCTGCGGTTTCTGGATTGGAACTAGTTATGTGTCTCTACTTGTTCACCAATACTGGCAAACTAGTTTCTACTAATGAAAACTCTCAAATCATTCCTCACAAGTTTTACTATAATTTTTTATTTTATTTTTTTTAACCTTGGGCTTTGAGAGCCATACACCAAACTGACTATAAATTAGCTCTAGAGCAAAGAACAAAGTCTTACACTGAAATATGACCCTGCAATAATTAACAAGGTGCCCCAGAGGGTTCCATGTTCCATGTATTGTGATACTCTTTCTTCTTCAGGCAATTTAGTATCCTTGAGGCTCCTTGTAAATTCCAGTGTTGTTTTTATGCAGATGACATTGCATTCTGCATTAGTAGACCATCTGTCACAGACCTTCCAGTTGAAGTATAATGTAATTTGAGCCTTCTGCAATTGATTGCCTGAAAAATAGATTTAACAAGCTGTACCCATTTCATCTTGACTTTGAATTCTGGAATGGTTTTTGAAAAATATGTCATTTGAGCACAGTCCTTTTTGGAAAGTATTTTTGTGTTTGGGGTTTTTGTTGTTGTTGTTTTGTTTGGGTTTTGCTTGATTACCAGTGATAATTGATCAGTGATTATCATGGATTATCAATGACTTGAATAAAGCAAGAACCTGATCTAGTTGGGGATGTCCCTGCCCAATGCAGGGGGATTGGACTAGATGACCTCCAGAGGTTCCTTCCAACCCAAATAATTCTATGATTCTGTGATTATTTTTCTGCACTAGAGATCATAGAATCATAGAATGTTTTGGGTTGGAAGGGACCTCTGGAGGTCATCTAGTCCAACCCCCATGCAGTGGGCAGGGACATCCCCAAGTAGATCAGGTTGCTTAGAGCCCTGTCAAGCCTCACCTTGAATGCCTCCAGGGATGGGGCCTCAACCACCTCCCTGGGCAACCTGTTCCAGTGTTCTTGTGAAAGACACTTAGGGTTAGTTTCCTATTGTTCATTGCTGCAAATTCATTTCAGTGCTCATTTATGTAGTGTAACTACGTAAGTAAAACTTTTTGTCAGTTTTACTTAAAATTCAAACAACATACCGTATTTCTGTTTGATTTATTTTACTTTTTATCTTTGCGCTTTTCTCAGGGACCCATGCATAGACTGAACTAATCATGCTGAAACAAAGATTATGCCTGTGTTAATTTGCATTTACTCATAGATTCACCTATAGAAACATGCTTACTTGTAAGACTCCAAAGTCTTGTATTTTAGCTGTCAGCATCCTAAATACATCTAAACATTCAAAATGAAAATTTTCTGCAGTATGGTCCTAATTATAATTTGTTTAAATAGTAGTCTCACTGGTATTCAGTGATCTGCATTTTAGTTTTCATGTTTATAAAGTACTAGACGTACTGAAATGGACATAAAACATATTCACACTGGTTACACTTTTTAAACTACTTCTTTGTTTGGGTTTTTTTTTTTCTATCACTTATTTTGGGTCCTAACTTTGGAGGTTGTCATTTAAGTGAATGCATGAAGTTCTCCTCAGGGATTTTGTCTTTTTTAAATAAATTGAATTGAATAGATTTAGTGTTCCTATTACAATTCGTTAAAGTTACTCAGGCTATTTGGGGACATAATGTCACTAGTCTTTTTTATGGATTACAAAGTGGAAAAAAAAAGAACTGCTCAGCAGTTTGTTTTGACATTAAAAACAGTTGTAAAACATACAAAAAATGCTCCCTTCCTAGCAAAAAATTAATCTTGTTTAATTATATATAATTTTTATATTGTTTCAGAAAACAAAACAAGTAAGAGAGATAAATTTTTTATGTTTCCTTACATAGTTCTTCCTTTTAAATCAAGGGTCTCCAGTGGGTTATAAATAAACATTGTTACTATAAAAAATAACCTAATTCTCACATTTCCATCAAAAAATTACTATGGTATTTCTTATTCAACCATGAGAAGCAAATAGCATTAATGAATTAGCTGAAGTTAAAGCTCTTATATGACCTAAGACATAAAAGCAGAATAATCACCAAAAAGAGGTGAAAAGATGGATATTACCTTTGTATGAACAGGACAGTAACTGTTCTTGGAATATTAGGTTCCCTTTTGGAACCCATAATCTGAGGAAGATGCTAAAATAGCAGAGAGGTTCAGAGAAGACCCACAAATATAAGATTGGAAAGAAAGTGCTCTGAAGATTCAATTGGAATCAGTTCAAGGAAATCCTCATGTCTGTGTGATGCAGAAGAACAAACTATTTGCTTGCAACAATTTTCTTTGCTAAATAACTATGAACTGTTGGTTATTTTTATGATGAAGTGTTATTAAGCTCTATTGTTCCAGAAAATCCCTAAAGAATGAGACTTTCTTTGAGATCTGATATAGACATATTTAATTCTTTATGTTTAAAAATTGCTGATGATTATTCTTTGTTATTTTGTGCTTGATAATCTTTTTTTGTTTCATTTGAAGATATCCTGGATTTAAAAACCTCCTTTTAACTATGTTATTGTATTGGAACTATCTAAAATGACAGGTAAGGTCTAAAAGGCTTGAGTAATTTTTTAAAATGCTCTAATTTACACTAAATACAATAGAAAATGTTTGTCTCCAGAATATTTTTGATGGCAGCACTCTAATGATTTATTACTACAATCTACTATCACAGCAACCGTTCTTTGATGATGTGCCGAATTGGAGAAATAAATCTCTTGTATAACATCTGAAAAACAGGTACATTCTATGAATTTAATTTAGCAGTGTGTGAAGGTTTGTGGGTGTTGTGGTGGTGGTAGGATTTTGGTGATCTGTAGTCAGTGAAGAAACAGAGACATTTTCAGAGGACAATTGAGTTTATGGATGGGCCAGTTTACACAGGGAAGGTGTCTCTCACAGCAGACTTCAGGAATCCTGTGTGACAAGTCTAATGACTTTGAAATTTGAACTTTAAGAATTAAGTTCAGAACCCTCATCTCAGAATTATTTAGGCAACAAACTCTCATTTATATATTTTATATTCAATTCAACATCTAAACAACATTATGGATCTGAACTTGAAGATGTGTACCCAAGGTTACACAGGAGTAAGAAAGTGAATCTCCAGGTTGATAGCCTAACCATCAGATAGTATTTGCACATACCCTGCTTCTCGCCCTCAACTCTAACATCTTGTTACTCTAAGAGGAAGATTGTAAATTACTTAATGGTTGTAAGCCATTCCTGAGAAAGCAGCAATAACAAAAGGGTTTGGATCGCAAATATAAGACCTACCAAAATAATGCTTAAGAAACAAAGTTCCTTGGTTGACAAGTAGGGAAATACCAAGTAAGGTAAGTGGTGCTGTATTACATTGCATTAATGAGACCATTATAGCTATGCCCTCCATGCTTTGAAACAGATGCTGAAAAATTGGAAAATGTTCCTACAGGAGCCACAAAAATGATTAAAGATCAGAAAACCTTACTTGGAATGAAAGACAAGAAGCTCCACCTAGCTATTTTATTCAAGAAAAAGCTGAGAAGCAATTTCATATATCTGTTGGTATTTTGACAGAGAGAAAATTTCTGATGGTAAAAGGCTCTTTATCTGAGAAATATATAAGATCTGGTAGCTGGAATCTGAAGCTAGAAAAACTCAGATTAGGTACTTTATGCATATTTTACATGGGAAATTTTGGAAAAACAAAACAGTGGGTGCATTTTTCACTGTTTCAATTATTTAAATCTGGAGGCGTTTTATGTCTAAATTTGGACTTTTTTCATTTTTAATAAATTACAGTAAATATGAAAAGTTATAGGACTGATTATAAGGATGTTTGTGTGATAGTGTCTGCTATGTTGTGCAGGTGACAACAGATGACAATAATGCTCTTTTTTTACCTTTAGAATCTACAACTGATTAATTTTTTATTGTGTGACTCGAGTATCTAGAGAAGGCAAACAGATTTTTGGGTATTATCCTGTTAGACATTAAATATGTACATATTGAAAACATTCTTCTGGTTCAGAGATTTGTTAGTCCAAATAACTAGTAACAAGCAAGCTCTTTGCTTCAGTTAAATATAGTAACTCTCATACATGTCTGGAAGGGTTAGCTATGGAGAATGAGGGGCTGAGTTTGCTCATTTGGAGCAACAGTAGTTCTGGCAGAAATGAAGAGTGCTTGTAGGAAGATGAAGTGTGTGCTTTCATTAGAACACAGGAAGAATCAAACTGCCTCTGAGCTGCTTCTTTCTTTGACAATGATCTCGCTAAATAGTCTGGTAGATGTAACTTTTCTTTGAGTTACTTAAACAGCCCCAAGTTTTAAAACTTGTAAATGAGTTTCAGTGATTTTTGCCTCTCCACAGAAGTAAGACAGATAGAACATAATCTCTTTTTATGATCAGGTGACCCACCTAGTGGATGAGGGGAAGGCTGTGGATGTGGTCTATTTGAACTTCAGCAAGGCCTNACAGATAGAACATAATATAATGTAATGATAATTTTTATATATATATATCTCCTATGATATTTAATTTACAGTTTGCGGTATTCCAGCTATTCAAATGCTAGGCTCCCACTAAACAGGTGTGACTAGTACTCAACTGTGTGCAGCTATAGAGTGAATTCACAAAATTCATAGACAATTGAAATAGTTTTCTAGAAATGAAAGTACACTAAACGTGAGCTTTCCTTCACAATCCAACTTTAAACTTAGTTACTATAATCTATGAACTGTGACTTCAGAAACAAAGGACACAAGCCATTTACATTCAAAACCAAAAAGCTATAGATTTCATAATGTTCTAACTGAAATATGTTAACTAATCACGTAAATAACACTAAGGAGCCTGTGGGTAATACCTGTTAGAGTATAAACCTGCTTATTTTGTTTCTGATTTGTTTGGGGTTTTTTTTGTAGTAAACTGAGATGGTACTTTTGCAGATCTTCTAATATTATCTTAGTAATTTGCAAATTAACATACTATTAGGTGGCAAAAATTATGGGATTTTTCTTTCTTTTAGAGTGATATTATCTTACGGATTTGCTGGCATGAAGAAAGCAGTAAAATTTACCAAAGGTGAAATTTAGTCCTGGCAAAAAGCCAGAAAAGGAAATATGCTTCAGTTATGTTGTGCTTGAGATCTGTTATGACATGGCTTTATCGAAAAAATTATGGGGCTAGAATTCTTGAAGAATTATTCCCAAATGATTTCTGGTGTGCTGTGCTGATACCATTGTAATATCAGAACATCTCAGAAAATCAATTAATTTACAGTCTGTAGCACTCATGAGAAACTATTATTTTCCCAGACAGAACTGAGTGAGATAAAAACTTTTCCCAAGGTCATGCACAAAGTTACTATTGAGGGAGGTGCTAACTAGAGCCAAAAGGAAATCAAATTTTTATTCTGTTAAATCAGACTTTTCTTTGTGGAATACAGAATTAGAGCAACAGAGAATTCCTATGAAAAGTTATTGAATATTCATGTATGATTAATGAATTATGATTTGTAAAATGTAAAGTATTTTCCTTTGATCTGAAGTTTTTAAACTTGGATTGTACTTTAAAAAAATAAACAAATGAAAAATCCTATCAGAAAAAAGGTAACATTAATCTTTGGGTTTTTTTCCCCTAAACTCAGTTTGTGCAACATCATCAAATCTGCAGATATTCCTGTTTAAAAGGAAATAGCATTTTTTTTAATGTTTTGATGAAACAGTTCTGTTTACTGTTCTTTGTGTTTGATAGTCCAATTCCTTCAGTAAAGTTTGTTCTTATTTTTACAAAGGGCACAGTAGGAGATACATGGTTTTAAAAGAAAGGAAGGGTGTATGACTTAAAAGACCTGACTTTGACTCACTGTTAATTTTATAGCCATTGTCCCTATTCCATTTTTCTTTTTACAATGTAAATTCTGAATACATTGAAGTTGCAATGATAGGCAATGCTACTGCTTTGATATGAAGTAGTTTTGCATTTAATTTTAATTCAGATTATCAAAGATGCATTCTCTATTATGGAAAAGTAGATTCTTCACATACTTTTGTAGAGGTGACAATGACCTATTAGGTTGCCATTTTCCTACGAGTGCAAGAGGTTTCCATTTAACTACAACCTGAGGCGTATTTTCTTTATCATTAGGGATGTATGTATGCCATATAATTATTTCAGTCCAGCCCTCTGAGGTTTTATATTTTTGACAGAAAAATCTAACAGTGTTAGAAAGGGATAGGTTGACTGTCAGATTAAAAGTTCTTAGAGTTCTGACAATATCAATCTTAAGGACACTGACATTCTATGTTAATGAATGCTTGAAGGTAGTGAAGAATGCTATGCAATTCTTTGCATCTCCTTGTGCTCAAATTTAGTCTTTGGAATTTAGGTGTAATTCTATGAAAAACTAGGCACTGATTAATAAACAGACCTGAAAAAGGTTTGTCCCATTTTGACTCAGTTCTGAAACACTGAAAGAGGGCAATCTTAATGTCAAGTGCATTTTCTATAAGAATCATTCAGAGCTTAAATCAAGATGTTTTCAGACCTTGCAAGCCTTTCTTGTTCCCTTTGAATTCTTTTTTTTCCTGTACTTCATACTGTAGAAATAAAATATGTTTGACAATTACAGCTAGAATTTCTAATACATTGACATTATTCAGTGGAATATAGTTAAAATACTTCTAATTATAGTTATAATAATTTCATTGTGGCTAGGCTTTGCGAACGAAGATCCAGGGAGGGCTCCATCCATGCTTTTCATCAGCGCTTTTTACAAGCGCGCTGATGGCTGAAAAGGCCAATGCGGGACAGACAAGAGCGGTTGCAAAAGGCACAGCAGAAGGACTCCCCAGGAGGTATAACCTGCAAGAAACGATTTTTTCTACACTGTCTTTTCTCCTCAAGAGTCATCCTGCGTGCCCTTTCAAAAACATCCACGGCATTAAAAATAGTGTGTCTCCAGACCTCCCAATTGGAGGATAGAGTAGACCAGTTAAGGTGATCAATATGGCCAAGGCTTAGATGTTGTTTCAGGGAGTCCTTGTATCTCCTCTTTGGGGCTCCTCTCTTGCAACAGCCATTGGTAAGTTCACCATAGAGTATGATTTTAGGAAGGCAGTAGTTCTTCATCCTGGAGACGTGCCCTTCCCAACGCAGCTGCGTTCTCAGCAGCATGGCTTCAATGCTTGAAATTGCTGCACGTTCTAGGACAGAGGTATTAGTTACATAATCTGTCNTGGTCGTCTGCTGCTAGAATTCTGTGCGGAACAGCAGCTCACCATCACTAATACTATCTTCCAGCAAAAAAGTAGTTTGAAGACAACCTGGATGCATCCTAGATCTAAGCACTGGCATCTCATAGATTTCATTTTAGTGCTTTGGAGAGATGTCCACGATGTCCATCACACTCGTGTGATGCCTAGTGCAGAATGTCAAACAGACCATCGCCTTGTGCGCTGTAAACTTAATTTCAATCTTAAGTTCAAACCTAAAAAGGGTGGTTTCACAAAAAGGAGGTTTAATGTTAACAATCTTCAATCAGACACAGTGAGAGTCAGTTTTCAGGCAAATCTCCAAAACAGACTTGAAAATCATCCTATAGATTCTACAGATGCCTCTCCTGAAACACTTTGGCATCATATAATAATTTAATTTCATATATAATGCTGGATATCTATGAAGTATCAATAAACTATGAAAGGTCAAAAAAAGACAACGCCAGGAAAAGTGATATAGAAGTGTCTCCTGTTTGTATATATACTTTTTATAAAGATCTTAATTAAACGTTCACATTGAAACCATATATATTTTTAGAATTGCTTTGCAACTTTCACTTTTCTGCTTTGATTTGAAATAGATATCTTTCTTTCTTTTGTAGATATGAATCTGCAATGCTCTGTAATGAACCTTTGAATTCTAACACAATAGATGAGTGAGATGAGTGGTTTATCCCTCAGTGGCAGTATATGTGTCTTACCGCAGTATGTCAATATGGGCTTACTACTGAATACTTCCATAGTGGGAATATTCAAATATCAAGCACTCCACTAGCCAAGCGAGAGAAGTGATAGTCCCACTTTACTCAGCACTGGTGCAGCCTCACCTGGAGTATTGTGTGCAGTTTTGGGCTCCACAATACAAGAGGGGCATGAAGTTGTTGGATAGTGTCCAGAGGAGGGCGACTAAGACGGTGAAGGGCTTGGACGGGAAGTCTTACAAGGAGACTGAGGGGAGACCTCATTGTGGTTTATGACTTCCTCACCAGAGAGGGAGAGGTGGGTGTTGACCTCCTCTCTCTGGTGACCAGCAACAGGACCTGAGGGAACGGCATGAAGCTGTGCTTAGGGAAGTTCAGTTTGGGTGTTAGGAAGAGACTCTTTACCCAGAGAGTGGTGGAGCATTGGAACAGGCTCCCTAGAGAGGCAGCCATGGCACCAACTCTCGTGGAGTTTAAGAAGTATTTGGACAATGCTCTTAGTCACATGGTGTGACTTGGGATTGTCTTGTGCCTAAATAGCAGTTGGACTTGATGATCTTTGTGGAATCTCCAATTCGAGTTATTCTGTGATTTAGCTGGATAAAGATTACCCTTTCTCTCAAAGAAAGGTTTTGATATTCAAAGAAGAGAAAGTATATAAAAACAGACAGTTAATAAGACAACATAGGCAGAAAAGAAAAAAAGTTCTGAGGCAGCTGTCCACTTTTTGTCACCTTTGGAAAACTGGCAATCAACAAAGGTTCCTGATGACTAGAAATAAAGAGAAGTGTCACACCCCACCTTCAAGGTGAAAGAACAGAAGGTGTGTAATTACATACTTCAGACCATAGGGAAATTTTGAAACTGGTCCTCCTGCAAGCCATTTCATGGAACATGAAAGACAAGAAAAAGACAGTGAACACTCAGTGTAGTTTTCTGAAGGACAAATTCTGCCTGACCAACCTGATTGCCTTCTACAATGGCATGACTGTATGGATGAGGGGAAATAGCAAGCTACTTTGGTGGACTGAAACTTATGGTAAAAACCAGCTTCCCTACTGGCTTGAAGAGTAGTAGTCAGTGATTTGAATTCTGTGTTGCCCATTATTAATGGTTTTCTTTAGGGATCAGTACAGATGCTGAGACTGTTTAACATCATCTATAGCAGGTTGATTTGTAAAATTGCTTTCGTAGACTTGTGGATAACACCAGATTGGGGACCAAATGCTGCACCTGGGAGGGAAACTCCATGTCTCAGTTCAGGCTGAGAATTGTCTGCAGCTCTGCAGAAAAGGACCTGGGGGTCCTGGTGGACAAATGGAATGTAAGTCAGCAATGTGACCTTTTAGTAGTGCAATTTGAATACATACTTGGCTGCATTAGCAAGAATGATATAGTGGGGTTAAAGAACTGAATATTTCCCTCCCTTCAGCGCTTACAATGATATATCTGGAACACAATGTCCAGTTTTGATTTCCCCAGTAAAAAAGAGAAAACGGCAATCTGGATAGAGTCCACTGCAAGACTGTCAAGGTGCTTAGGGGCCTGGACTACATGAAGTATGATGAGAGGCTGTGGGAAGTGTGTTTGTTTTGTCTGGGAAAAATCGAAGGAGAGACCTAGCTGCTGTATTCCGGTATGTACAGAAGGATTATAGAGAAGTGGGAACAATGCTTTGCTGAGAGAAGCACAGTGAAAGTGGAAGAGGCAACAACTGTAAACTACAAGGGCAATTCTAATTGGAAGGAAGGAAAAAAAAATCACAGTCATTGTTAAAGCACTAGAGTAGTTGCCAAGAGAGATCGTGAAATTCATATCCTTGAAGATTTTTTAGCACTTAACCAGAGAAGTGTCTGAGTGTATATGTTGTATGTGATTCTATGATTATTTATTCACTGGTTTTAATATCCATCTACCACCCTTTTTGGTCAAGTGCCAGGTAATTCAACAGAATAAATAATAGCAGTAGTAACTACTGGAACCTTTTTATTTTCTTCAAATAATTCCATTGTATTTACTGTTACAGATAGCTAATCTTCTAAACTGCAGTAAAACCAAATGTTTGAAATGGAGATTGTAGAAAATAAATTGTGAGGAAAAGGTTCCTTTCACATAAAAATGAAATGAGATGGATATGACTGTTCATATTTAAATATAGCATATTGTAATTAGCTCACACTATCTCAGGGGAAAGAAACTAAAGCACTTATATAATATTTCAGATAGATTTCAATTCTTTACAATGAACATAGCTATTGAGCCACTGGCATATAATGCCCAATATTATTTACACAAGCTTAGCCTGCATGCCTGCTATTAAAAAATGCTATGATGCTTAATAACATTAACTTACTCATTTAGTACATTGGTGTATTGATCTCTGTTTTTAGAAAATTGCAGTGGAGTTTTACTATAAATCACTCTGCATAAAATCATAACTCTGAAACTTCACTGCATACAATTCTTAATAGACTTACTGAGTAAATTAGTCTAATGGAGTACAATAGACTTTCAGCAGTCTTTCAGGGCTCTCACCCACACATTTGGGCTAAATCTATACCAATGTCAAGGACTTCAGTATCCTTTATTATTATAGTATTTGTAAAAATGTTTTAGGATTCTTGAGAGGTTTTAAAAACCAGTTTAGTTTGTCTGTTCTTCCACTTCCTCTGTGTTTTTCTATAACTTAAAATGAACTTGATAATGCCAGTCAGAAAATGAAATGTAATTATGCCAAAACAGGAATTCTTCTAGATTATTTTCATATAAATAACAGATTCCCTAATTTGACTGACTTATCCCTAAACTCCCTTGCATTATAGAGTCTATCTGGACCATTTATCTTATTTTGATGAATTTGATAACTTATGACAACAACTAGTTTTACAAACACTTGTAAGAAAGTCCTGTTTCATTTGATATTCAAAAAATATTCAAAGCATAGTGTGATGAGAATAGGGGGAAAGTTAAGCAGAAATGTTGACCAACGATTATGTAATATTCAAACAGAATATTAAACATTATATTAAATGTCCTTATACGAATGGCATCAAGAACCAGGAAGACTGTGTATTCCTATGCTATATCATGTGTGCATGTGATTCATCAAAGATTTTAAGCACTGTGTCCAGATCTGGAGTCCTCAGTACAGGAAAGACATCGACCTATTGCAGCAGGTCCAGAGGAGGACCACAAAAATGATTAGAGGGATGGAACGCTTCTTCTATGTGGACAGACTGAGCAGTCGGGATTGTTCAGCCCGGAGAAGAGAAGGTTCTGGGGAGTTATTATTGCAGCCTTTCAGTACTTAAAGATGGCTTATAAAGATGATGGAGGGACAGTCTTTTAGCAGGGCCTATTATGACAAGACAAGGGGTAATGGTCTTAAACTAAAAGAGGGTAGATTTAGACTAGGTATAAGGAAGACTCTTTTTGTGATGAGGGTGATGAAAGGAAGACATTTTTTGCTATAAGGTGGTGAAACACTGGAACAGGTTGCCCAGGCAAAGTGGTAATAGCCCCATCTCTTGAAACAAGGTTCTGAGCTATCTGATCTAGATGAAGATGTCCCTACTTGTTGTAACTCATTGGTTGGGCTAGATGACCTTCAAAATTCCCTTCCAACCAAAACCAATATATAATTTTATGATAGATTTGCTGGAAAAAAAAGAGACATTGATAAAAAACGTAGTTTGTTTTTTTAAGCACTCAAGAATACTTATGACAATGAACAAAATTAAAGAACATTAAAATTACAGAACAGAGATAAAAACTAGTTAGATAAGCTCTCTTAAAACTCTTAAGTATATATTCTGGAGTTTGAGTTCAAGTTCAAGACTCTTTAAACTTATTTTGTTTCTAGGTAAAGTTTGAGTCTTTTTCTCTTATACTGTAAGTTCATATAAAATTATTACTCTGCAACAAGATATCCTGGGTTACTGATTAATTTTATTCATATTTACAGATGACCTGCAACATTGTGTTAAATATAAGGATTGCCTTTTCTTTCCTTGATATCAAATGATCTTACTTAAGATTCATATATGCTTTCACAGCAGTTTTACTGATGTGTAAGAGGACTCAAAACTTCTGCACAAGAGCTGGAAGAATTAGAACGTTTTTGCTCTGTTCCCAAGTATATTTCCTTACTGCTCTTTAAACTTCAGTTCTAAGTTTTTACATTCCCCACATCCCTATATACTGCTACAAGGCCTTGAAAACACAGGAGGCTAAATGAATTTAGGGAATTTTTTTACTTTTACCAGTTTAGATAAGCCCTTCTATTTCAGTGGTAAAGAAGGAATTCACCTTTATAGGTGGGGCAGAAAATCCTCTAATTTTGAGAAATAATTGCTTAAAATCACATTTGTTAGTTAAGTGAAAAATCACTAATGTTACAGAAAAAATGGTTTCATATCACATGTACTGTCCTCAAGAAACCAAGCAAACGGGCAAGCTCATTATTTTAGTATACCCATCATTGCATTTTGAAGGTTCAGTGTTGGTGTTTAGGTTTTTAATTTTGTTTTGTGTTTGTTTGGGGTTTTTGTTTGTTTTTAATAAAAGTTTTAGAATGCTAGTAATTGAGAGTCCATTTCTACCTGAAAAAAATATGAGCCAGATTCTGACTTCAAAAGAGTAAGACTTAAATCCATTATATTTGGACCCCTCTAATTTGCTGTTCTTAGTGTGTCATCAAGTGATCATCAACTTGTACTGAGCACTGGTGAGGCCACACCTAGAATACTGTGTTCAGTTTTGGGCCTATTACAAGAAGGACATAGAGGCATTAGAGCATGCCCAGAGAAGGGCAACGAGGCTAGTGAGGGGTCTAGAGCTTAAGACTTATGAGGAGCAGCTGAGGGAACTGGGGTTTTTTAGTCTGGAGAAGAGGAGGCTCACGGGAGACCTTATTGCTCTCTACAACTACCTGAAAGGAGGTTGTAGTGAGAAAGGGTAGGTCTCTTCTCCAGGGTTAATAGTGAGAGGATGAGAGGAAGTGCATTCAAGCTCCAGCAGGGGAGATTTAGATTAGATATAAGGAGAAATTTCTTTACTGAAAGGGTTGTTAAGTCTTGGAATAGGCTTCCCAGGGAGGTGGTGACATCACAGTTCCTGGATGTGTTTAAGAAGTATTTAGATGTTGTACTTAGGGACATGGTTTAGTGGCATGTTAGTGATAGATATGGTTGGACTTGATGATCTTAGAGGTCTCTTCCAACCTTAATGATTCTGTGATCTAATAGATGGCAATGTACCATGTAAAAATTGCAGTCAACTACGGTGACAAAATCTGACTGAACTTGTCCTTTTTAAGATAAATTTTTAGGGATCCAAAAGAAAAAACACAGATATGAATTGTAATTTCTACCAAATTTAGTGAATACTCTAGCACTCCTAGATAAAAGGTAACAAAACATAGAATTTTAGAAAGGAATTTTGTACTTTAAATAGTGCTTTAAATGAGTTAGAAAGCTACACAGAATCACAGAATCATTACAAGAACATTTCAGACTTCAACATTGATTGGAGCTGATGAAACTCGAGTTGTTCACCATTTGATCAGTAAATCCTTATCTTCTTTTGAAAAGCATGTTCTTCTTGTGTGTTTGAACTGACATAAAGCTTCACCCTCAGAAAAACAGAGAGGAAAAGAGTAGGGATTACTGAATCCCAGGAGGGCCCTTTCTGCTTTTCTCAGTAATGTTATTTTGGATTTATATATCTGTGACCCAACAAATCAAATACATGACTGTTCTCACAAAGCACAGTGAAATTCTCAACAGCATGTTGATATGGATGTTCTGATTATACTTCAGAAGATGTTCAGCAATTCTAAGCAAATCACATGCATATATTACAGTTCTTGAAACAGAATTTTAATGTATAGCTTATGTAAAGATGCCAGGATGTGTACGTTAGGTGTTAGATTTGTTTTGCTGATGTCAATCATAAGTTTCTGTTTGGAAAAAATTACTCAATGTTGTAAATGGAGTAAGTTTAGAAGAAAGTATCACAAATCATTCCTTATTTCAAGATTAAACGGGATTTTTGTTTAATTTTGGAAATTCACCTTGCTTTGTTAAACACAGTTAAATCCTTTTGCCATAAGAATCCACTCTCCACAGAATGAAAGTTCAGCACATTCCTATTGTATTTCTTTATTTAAAACTTGTTTCCTCCATCCTGATACATTTCAGTTTGTGTAAACACTAAAAGAAGTTGTATTTAGTTGACATTCTCCAGTAACAGGTCTTAATTTTAATGACATGGTTACATAGAGCAACAAAGTTTGCTTTCATTTTTTTTTTTGGAAGGAAGGGATAGGAGTATGTGACTTCAAAGGAAAAGAAATAAATAGGAAGTAAAGTAAAAGTCAATTTAACAAATGAAGGATAAAAGCACAAGACAAAAATACCAAGAAGTGGTTAGAAAGCTATCATGATGAACAAAAGTATGAAAGAAACACAAAGGAACATTTAATTAGACAAGAATTTGCAACCTGTTATGAAGGGAAAAACTAAGGGGTTTGGTTGGTCGGACTTTGTTTGTTTTAGTGAGGCTTTTTTTTAGAGTAAGAGGGCTATGCATGGACAAAGAAGACAAATAGTAGTAGTGAATAGTGTGTTGCTTAGTTAGGAGATAGCACAACATAGATCATCCCTCATGCAATAGTAAGTTCTTATTTTTCTTTTTTTTGTTCCTGCTGCAAATGTCATCCTAAAAATCAATATGGAAAAAACATTACTTTTCATTTTCTTATTAGACAGTTCCTTGTGATCATACTACTACCAGTATCTTCTCCACTTTAAGTAGTAGTGTTTCATGGCTATCAATTATGTCAGAAGTCTGCTGTGGCTGGTATGTATTTACATAGAAACTCTACATTCATCTGATAGGCTAGTTAAAAATGCTAGTATGAGGAATACTTGTTCCACTCCCCACCCCTATTTAGCTGGATATTCTTTCAATTTTCAGTAGATAAGCTGCTTTTTTCTTGGTGGACTGATTATACATATTATGAATATTAGAATCACTGAACAAACTCCTAGTGTTCATACAGACATTTGCAAAATGTAAAAATATAGTTGAAGCTTTATTCACATTAGGAAAAGGCCATAATCTGTAATGGAATTACATTCCAACTTCAGAATCATGAAGTGAAGTAGTGATCATAATTTCTCCTGAGATTATCTGTGCTATAACAAAATTTTGACTGTTTATTTAATGAAAAAGGTTACTCATTCAGTCCATATCTGTTATTTACTTTGAGATACAAATTAAATCTACAGAATCTACATAAAAATCTAAGGCTTTTTCTTCTTCCAAACAAAATGCTTTTGAATGTATTTCAATTAAATTTTCAAAGGACATACCCATTCACTGTCAACTTTGGACACTGACTGATTTTAGAAAATCAGCTTTTTACCTGGAGGTAAGCCTGATTCTAAAAAAATGTCTGTGCTTAAATATGAGGAATGGAAAGATGTCTGGGCACAGTTCTGAAATTTAATTTACTTCAGTCCCTGTCCTCCCCCCCCAACCAAATTACAGATACCTTGTACATAGATGCTGAGATGCCTTCCTAATTTTTTAAAAAAATAAGTACTATAACAGAAAGAGAAATGACAACTTGACTCAACAGTGTTGTCATATGTTCGATACTGTGCAAACCACAAGATGACAAGAGCCCTTATCTAAGTGTTCTGTGTGCAAGTATATATACATATATTTAAGTGTTAGTATATGCTGGAAAGTGTACTTTCTGCCAAGGAGAATCACATATCGGTGACGAGTCTTGCAATAAAGCCGTGTTATTGGGTTACTCTTTTATGGTGTAATTAACACTTTCAGTGTCGCACTGTGAAATATCTTCCAACTGAGAAGAGCTTACGGAGCTTCGGAGAGTGGTATGGCTTTTATGTGAGTAGCTTTTGTAGCTGGTTGTTTCTTCACTAAATATAAGACAGAAACTATAAACTATCTTATCCTCCTGAAATTAATTTCTTTTAGTCTTGCCAGTGGTACTATGAAAAGTTTTTGTGTTCTCTTGAAGATATACTACTTCCTCAACACCTGCTGGTCTAAATTACTTGGAGACACTGGGAATATACTTGCTTTCACAGGTATTTCTAACAACTAATTGCCTGTGAAAATTCATTTGGTCATTTGCAACTTGAAATGACAACAAGTGTTATGAGAGCAGCAGGTGAAATATACTCCCAGCTCACCCACCTCTGTTTTTTAATTCTATTGATTGAGCTTTAGTTTATAGACTCTGTTGCTGCTCCGCTGCCTACTATATCAATAAGTAAATAATTCAGATTTTATTTCTATATTAAAACTATTAAACTAATAAACTAATAATTAAACTAACTCTATGCTATAGTGTATGTAATGCTTCTGGAATGGTATTTGATTTTATGGTGGGAAAAAATAATTCTACTTAATTGGAGGGAATCATAACAGCATGTGCTATCCTGAACTTGCTTCAATATTCTTTGATATAATCAAGATTATAGTCTCATTTCAATCAGCATAGTTTAATAGACCTGTTATTCCTTTCCCCCATCACCAAAAAGACAAAAAGGCCTATAGGATTCAATTATTTTGTTGCCATATATTCCATGTCACCAGATTCCTCCTAACAACTTTTGAACAGTTAGTTCATTAGCCAAGGATCCAGAGTACACAGAGGTACTTTTCTGTTTGTCTGGCAGCAAAGCCACACAGTTCTCACTTATTTCACTTAATAGCCTGTGAGAATTAATATCACCTAAGAAAAATATAGAAAAACAATAGCCAAGATAAAATGACTTAGATTATACTACAATGCTTAAATTCTTGAGGACTAAAAAAAGACTAGCTTACGACTGCAAAGAAAAGCCCTCAAAATGGACTAGATTTGCTACATACAATTCAAGCTTTTACCGGAAAGCTTTTAAAAGAAGCATTTGATTTAGAAGATGTTAGAAGACTGTGAAATCACCAGTATTTGAAATAACCAGCATTCTCTGTTGTGTGCAGACTGCACTTGGCTCCATGCTTTATAAATTTATGCTACATGATGTTGCACATCTTCAACATTTATTTGTCCATGAATATACAAATGCAGACAAGTTGTCTATTTTCTTCCAAGTAGTCTTTCTAAATTTCATTTGTGAATAAAGTCAGGCATTTAAAAATGATACTCCAAGCATATTTTAAATGATACACCAAGGACTGATTTTTTATGTGGTGTGCCTTCTGTCTACGTTCTCATTTCAAAGGCATGTTGATTGACTGCATTTATTGTGAATTATCTATGTCCTACTAATAAATCAATGTTTAAGTAGGTTTTTTTGTGTTGTATTGCATCCATACTTAGAAGGAACTTCTTTTACCATAAAAAGAAAAGCTTTCACTCTTTAAAAAAATCTAGAGGCAATTTTTATTACTTTGTCATCACTTTTTCACTCAGGAACTTTGGCTAAATTCTATAATCCATATTTACAGGGATTTCATCTATTGAATATGACCAGTTAGTCATGTGGACGATTTTAAATTAATGTAAATGTTTCCTCCAAAATGAATCATTCATTGTGACTACCTATTTTCTTCATAACAGAGCATTTAATATGTGCTACATCCAGGTGTCTAGCTCAATATTTAAACTGCTGGTTTCTGTAGCACTTCACTGCAAGTGCAGACATCCATTATGGCTTATCTGCTTGTTTAGGTAAGCTCAGGGCATACCATCCATTTTTCATGCACTCTACTTCCTGTGGGAACCTAACCTGCATAAAATAGCTAGAAAGTATCCGTGGCACACTCCAGGCAATTCCTTCCCTAAGTGGTTGGTATACCCATTGGTATGGCTGTGTACCTGTTGTACTATTGAAATGTAATCTGAGAAATTATTTTCAAAAGGATATAGGATTTTCATGGGTACTTTCATAATGTTAGGTGATTAAATCCTGCTTGTGAATCAGAGGTGGTGAAACCATACTGTCCCTATGATATTTCATTTTATAACTTGGGTTTTTACTGTCTAAAAGATCTTTGAAGCACCACTTTTTGTTTACTGTGTAGATATGCTTGCAAAAATAGGTGACTTCTCAGGTAATGTGGTCTGTATCTTTAGAGAGTTCTTAGATGGTGAGGAACCTATCCCTGAATTTGCATTTGTTGAATCTGTATATTCAGAGTGGAAGCAGTGAAGAGAGGAGAGCAGTGAACAGACCTTCGGTCATTGTCCTGTCTTGCTTGCTTTGGATTCCAAAATGATTGCAGCTCAGATAAAGGTAGCAATTTAATCTTAAGAACAGAGGTTTACAAATATCCCTGCCTGAAGCCTAAGATCATAACACCTGAATTCTCAAATAAGGGTTCTCACATACTTCCCTCCTTTTTCCCTTCCTTATAAAAGATTGTTTGTAGATTTGGCTTGCATAGTTTTCTATAACTTTCCCTTTTTATTGCAAAATACATATATAATAATATCTACAGTTTTACATTTTCCTATCTTTTCTTTTTACCTTATCTAGCTCTTTCTGTACGTTGCCTGAAAATGGCATTTTTGGAAGCTTTTCAGAACTCAAAGGTCTCATATTATCTGCTGGCTAACATTACTGATTTTTTCATTGATCTACTGTCTTCTTTATCTGCCTTCCATTTTTAAACTATCACAAAGAATATCAATCCCTTTCTTTTACTGGTTAGACAACAATGAGAAAAATGTTCTCTAAAATAAGCACAATTGATGCCATTTTTTACTTGGAATTGCTTATTTGATCTGTCAGTCATCCCACCAATTTAAAACACAGCTAGAAATAAAAAGCTGGACTAGAAAAAAGTAGAATGAGGATGAGTACTCTTTAGCTTATACACTCTAGGACAAGACTACAAATATAACGAAACTTCTGTATGTAACTTCTGCCATATCTTTGAATACTGCATTTAAAACATAATGGTTTGTGTGTGATTTAGCAACTGAACAAAAATAACACACTAGGTTTGCTTTATTAAAATGTTTAAAGGGCAGATGGATTCTGTAAGGAAAAACTTACAGATACTTCAAAAGAGGCAAATATGTAAAACGAAAATAAAAATTTATTGTGCCTCAAGCTAAGCCAATAGGATACTACACAGTTTTTTGAAAATTTTATTTTCCTGCAACAATTCCATGTTTTGCATCTACTTAAGTGCAGCTACAGTTTTCATATGATTTTTCCATGCTATGGAATGGCAGTCACAGTAACAAAAACACCTGTATTAGAGCTCTAATTTTGAAGGAAAAACAACTGTACATCAAAAATAATGGGGCTGAAGACAATTGACTCACCTGTTGGAGTATATACAGCAAAAAAAATTTATTTCAGTTTTGTTTGCACACCAACCAGTGTCAGTCAAAGGAGAAAATAAATAATTATACTTAAAGTATCTGAAGCAATCATTAAAACGTACACACCATGACACCACTTAACACTTCTCATTCTTGCCCCCAATTTGTTCTCTTTCATGTTACACTGTCATATCTAAAATTACCTTGTAAATCCCTTGTGAGCAAGTTTTGTGCCAATTTATCAATTTATTTTCCAAACTGCTAGCAGTCTTGAGGTGCTATATAACAATGTGCTGGATCTCTATAGTTTGTAGATGTACTTTGATACAAGAAACGTGTTTAGTTTGCTGACAAGGTCAGTCCAAATCAGGGTTTCTTGCCATTGTTTCGTCTTACCTGCTGCTCACTCTGTGTAAACCGGTGTGCATAGACAGTCACACAAGCACTTTTTGTAGGTGCTTAGCTATCTAAACAGTATAAATTCAGCATTATTTATATCTTGAGATATGTATCATTGTGACTATATTTCTTTCTTATATTTCAATGCGGCTCAAGCTTACAAGGTGCTTAGCATCTCAAAGGATGTTCCCAGCAATTCAGCCCCCTTATCCCAAACTCAGGCAAACTTATGATGAAATCAGAGTAACTGCAGCCTCTAAATCCAGGAATGCCTGCTCTGTCTAAAGTCTTGGATCTCAGCTGTTGACTCAGAAGGAGTTTTACCTTGTGTAGTACTGAATTTCTTTATCTCTGATTGACTTCAGTGAGAGTTGAAAGGTGCTTGGTAGGTGATGACAGGTACCAGTATCCTCTGCTAGTGCAAGTTTGCTTAAAAAAACCAAACAAAACAAAAACAAAACAAAACAAAACAAAACAACCACAAAAAAAAGAGAGAGAGAATGGAACAAGAAATGTGTCCAGTGAGCAAGATCACCAGGCTGGGGTTTTCAGTATGTTTTAGTTAGAGATTAACTGATTCTTGCTATCATAGTGTAGAACTCTCTAGAAGTTTGTCATTAGGCACTTCATCAAAGGCTTTCTAAAAATATAAATAAGTAATTTCATCTGCTGTTAAAATTTGTAAGTCCCACTATAATATCCACAAAGTTAGGTGGGTAGAACTTTCCCTATGCTGTATTATGCTAGTTATCCCTTATTAAATTATTGGTATCCCTCAGAGGCATGCTCTGAAATACTTCCTACCTACTTATTTTTCAGTGCTATTTCTCACTGCTAATTACCTGGGAAAATGTAGGTGACATCTGATTCAAATCTTAAGACCAGAAAAACTTGTTTTCTGATTTAAAAAGAAGCTTGTGGCTTTCTTCTGGTTTACATGAAGCAGGGACATGTGGCCTGGGGAGAGTACAGGGATATGGCTTGGATCTGTAGGGATGGGATCAGGAAAGACAAGGAAAAGATGGAATAGAACTTGGAAAGGGATGGGAACAATAACAAGAAGGGATTCTATAAATACATTAGTTGGAAAAGAGAGGCCAAGGACAGTCTGACAAACAAGAGTGGAGAACTGGTGACAACAGATATGAAGAAGGCTGAGGTCCTCCACAAGTTCTTCACCTCAGTTTTCACTGGCTTTCAGGCTTTTTGCACCTCTCAGGTCCTGGAACCTCTAGGTGGGGTTTGGGGGAATGCAGTCCCTCCCACTGTAAGTGAAGAGTAGGTTTGAGGCCATTTGATGAAACTAAATAAGCACATTTCTATGTGACTCGATGAAATACATCCCAGGGTCCTGAGGGAACTTGTTGATGTAGTTGCAAGGACGCTCTCCATCGTATCTGCAAAGTAATGACAGTCAGATGAAGTCTATGGTGACTGGAGAAAGGGTAACATCACCCCTATTTTTAAAAAGGGTAGAAAGGAGCACCCCAGGAACTACAGACCAGTGAGCCTCACCTTATTGCCTGGGAAGATCATGGAACAGATCTTTATGGAAGCTATACTAAGACACATGCAAGACAAGGAGGTGATCCGAGACAGCTAGCACAGTTTCACTAAGGGCAAATCCTGCCTGACCAATCTGGTGGTTTTCTGTGATTGAACGACTGAAGCAGTTGACAAAGGAAGACTGATTGGAGATATTGATTTGAAGGATGGACTATTTGGTGGAAAAGAAATTCACTGGATGGACACAGCCAGAGAATTGCAGTCAATGCCTGGTGGTGTCATGGGATTGAGTGCATCCTCAGTTTTCTTATGATTTTTCCATGCTATGGAATGGCAGTCACAGTAACAAAGTTTGCAGATGATATGAAGCTGAGTGGTGCATTTGACGCAACAGAAGGGAGGGATGCCATCCAGAGGAATTGGACAAGCTTGAGAAGTGGGCCCACATGGACCAAAATGAGGTTCAACAAGATCAAGTGCAAGATCCTGCACCTGGGTCAAGGCAAACTCAAACATGAGTACAGACTCAGAGAAGAACTCATTGAAAGCAGCCCTGCAGAGAATGATGTGGGGGTTCTGGTGGACAAAAATCTGGACATTAGCCAGCAATGTGCACTGCAGGTCCAGAGGAGGGCAATGAAGATAATCAGAGGGCTGGAGCACCTCCTCTATAAAGACAGGCTGAGAGAGTTGGGTTTCAACCTGGGAAAGAGAAGGCTTTGGGGAGACCTTATTGTTGCTTTTCAATACTGAAAAGAAGCTTATGAAACAGGAAGAGAGAGACTTTTTACATGGCCAAATTGTGATAGGACAAGGGAGAGTAATTTAAAATGAAAGAGGGGATATTTAGATTAGATGTTAGGAAGAAATTCTTTACTCAGAGCATGGTGTGACTCTGGAACAGGTTGCATGGAGACATTGTGGATGCCCCCTCTCTGAAAAAGTTCAAGGCCAGGTTGGATGTGGCCCTGGGCAACCTGGTCTAGTTGGTGGCATCCCTGCCCATGGAAAGGGTTTGGAACTAGATGATCTTTATGTTCCCTTCCAACCCCAACCATTTTATGATTCTATTTTCCATTCACTGAAACACCAGCATAGATCAGCAACATAGGGTTTGATAAACAGAGTTAGGTGGCTTTGGAGGTCAATCATTATTACTAAACAAGATTTTAAAACTCTGACCTACACTGCTCTGCATCTTTTGTGAATTGTGGGTTGGCCAGGAGACAGGGATTGTGCAATGGGAAAAAAGCTAAAGTAACACCCACTAGACATGCCTAGTGCTTACCTGTCCTTAATCATAGAATCATAGAATCATTTGGGTTGGAAGGGACCTCTGGAGGTCATCTAGTCCAACCCCTCTGCAGTGGGCAGGGACATCCCCAACTAGATCAGGTTGCCCAGAGCCCTGTCAAGCCTTGCCTTGAATGCCTCCAGGAATGGGGCCTCAACCACCTGCCTGGGCAACCTGTTTCAGTGTTTCACCACCCTCACGTGAGGAACTTTTTCCTAATATCAAGTCTAAATCTACTCATCTCCAATTTAAAACCATTGCCCCTTGTCCTTTCACTACAGGCCTTTGTAAATAGGTTGTCTCCAGCCTTCTTGTAAGTTCCCTTTAGGTACTGGAAGGNTGTGAAAATCCAGCCAGTTTCTTATCCACTGAACAGTCCACCCATCAAATCCATAGCTCTCTAACTTGGCCAATAGAATGTTGTGGGGGACTGTGTCAAAGGCCTTGCAGAAGTCCAGATAGATCAGATCCACAGATTGTCCCTTGTCCACTGAGGTATTCACACTATCGTAGAAAGCCACTAGGTTCATCAGACAGGATCTACCCTTAGTGAAGCCATGCTGGCTGTCTCTGATCACCTCCCTCTCCTCCATGTGCCTTATCAGACCTTCTTGGAGAAATTTGCTCCATGATTTTCCCAGGAACAGAGGTGAGGCTAACAGGTCGGTAGTATCCAGGGTCCTCCTTTACACCCTTTTTGAAAATGGGTGTAACATGCCCCTTCTTCCAATCACTAGGGACTTCACCTGACTGTCAGGACTTCTCAAAAATCTCACCACTCTTATCAGTATTATATTGGCACTCTGAAATTCTGGTCATTCAAAGGTTGCTTGAATTTATTTATGAGATTATAGAAACTGACCCAAGATCAGAAAGGACAAATGAATTCAATGTTTGGAGTTGAGCCATCTGGTCTTATTGCTGTAAATGATTTATTAGAAAACTCAAGTTTTTGCCTGGGTAGGACCAAAGGCTGGTTGCAGGGCATGTAAATACCATACTGTTTAATTTATGAGATCACAACTTAATAGAGTTTGGCAGATCTAATAAGGTCTCTAAGCAAATAAATAGATAGCGTCTGATCAGGCAAGGGGAAAAAAAACAACTATCCAACACCCATCACAGAAAAACACCACAAAACGCACTGACTTTTCTTTTATTCATTTCCAGGCACCATTTAGTTCAGTGCATAAGAAAAGGGAATTGTTTGAAAGAAATGAAAATGTTCTACAAAACAAAACTGGAATGTAAGGCTCAAAGAATAAAGGGACACTGGTTTGGTTGAATGTCTAGGGTACCAATTTTTTCCAGATCAATGAGAGATTTCCTGATGTGCATTGTTTTGGAATTTAATGTTGCATAAACAAAAAAAATAGAAAAACTGTTTAATATTTATTTACATAGTCATGTTTGCTGATAGAAATATGTATGAGTGGAGCTGCCTCATCGTTACTTTAACATGTAGTGTTTCTCTTCTAAGGAAAAATCCAAATGATGCAAGTTAAAAGTATTAACACAGCATTTTATATATCATCTATTTCCATGACTTATAGATGACCTCATAACTCATGAGTGATGGAGCAAAACAGATCTGGAAGTGAATTAGGAAAAAATATCAGCAGAAATGAATACTGTATGCAGAATCAGCCTGCTCTACAAGTTCTCTTTATGGAAGTCCAATTTTCCTTGTAGACTGTACATTGATGGACTATAATATTTTATATTAAGTGTTGAAATAATATTATTGTCTTGGTTGAAGTGTGAGTGCCTGGTGGTATTGGCAGTAGTTTAGAAGTAATAAGCATGCATATAAAGAAAAGTAAAAAGTTGTATTGAGTTTTTTGCCCTTGCTGCTGAAATTATTATTACTAACACAGGCAAAGAGGAAAAAATTACAGATAGGCAAGAAGAAAACAATTAACAAATTGTTGGTAATTTTTGGTAAATTACTCATCAAACAGTACAGATAGGCTGTTTCCCGGAATTTGCAGATAGCCCTGTATCAAAACCAGTGGAAGCGGTGGTAAGCAGTCAGATCTGGAGAAGAGGGTAATGAGTTTAGAAGAATTTGCTTTTATCCTACTGGCTGTAGAAATTACCAGGAAAGCTAATAAAATTCAAGGTACACTGTAGAGAGCTGAATTGTCTTTGTGCATATATCCCACTCCCACAAGTGTTTTATTAATAACAAAGTGTTTCCAAATGAGGAGCTCTGTCACTCTCTCTGTGTGGTAAATGGAGATAACCCACCTGAAATATGAGTTATCCTCTAAAAGAATCTATGTTTTTATCTTGATTATATAAGAAATATAGACAACTGAGCTTTGGTGCCTCAAAAGACTTAAACTGAACTTCAGGATGATGTGAAAATAACTACAAAGTATATACAAGGGGTGAACTAATGCAAGTACAAATGTAACTTTACCTTGACCAATACAACAATCATGGGTGCTGATTGCTAAAAGTGGGAGAGTTAAAAAAGGAAAACATTATTAAAGATGGATAATGCTGCCTTATAGAAAGGCATGACAAAATAAATCTTGTTCTGTATGGCTTTCCAAAAAAACCCTAACTTGCTTATGATCTAGAAATACAAGGAAAGAATACACTAAATGTTAAAAGATTATTCAATCTAGCAGGAAAAAAAAATTGTACTAAGAAATCCTGGCTGGAAGCTGAAGCCAAACAAGTTCAAATGAGAAATAAGGCACAATATCACAGCAGCAGTAGTATTTAACCTTCAGAGCAAAAAGCCAAGGACAGTGTTTGATTCTCCATCTCTCTACATTCAGATCAAGATTAGATTTTTTTTTTTAATACTTTAAACATAAACTACTGAGCTGAGTACGACTGAAAATGAAATTTAATGACCTATGATATGCAGGGTCAGAATAGATGATCTAATGGATCCTTCCTGTCTTGAACTGTATGAGAAAGTTAATGGAGCTGCACCATTTTACAGAGACAAAGAATTTGTCTTTCATGTCCATTAGTCAGCACTTTTCTTCTTATATTTTAGCTGCCCTGCATAAATTCGTGTAGTACTGCCTTTCCTTAGAAAGGTTTACTGTACTGAGATATGTAAGGCCTATCAACTCATATTAAATTTGTTTTGGAAAATGTCTCAAGTTTCTAGAAGTATTAATGCCATCCTCATCACTGGCTAATGCCAAACAACTATGCTTGGCAATAGGGTCTTTGTACTCGATGTTTGCCTCCCTAATTAATTCAGATGTAATCATTCAATACATCTTCATTCCCATATTTCTCCTCCTTTGTGTCTCCGAGGTTTTTTTTGGTAATTAGAGGGTTGGAATTATGAATTCTTATAGTCTTGTGGGGTTTTTTTAACCTTCTTTTTCTCATCTTTAAGCAGAATTTTATTCTCATGTCTCTTGTTGCCCCAGAGGTCTATATAACCTCCCTAGTGCTAGCCTTAATTTTTTTTCCTATCTAGTAGCTTAATCCCAGATTGATTCATTATATTTCCCTGAGGCTCACTACAGCAACTTTTCGGTTCTGATTTTCCTCCTGATACACACAGCTCTACTTTCCCCTGTCTCTTTCGTGTTTTTGTCTTCCAGAAATCTGGAAGCCCTGTATCTAGAATTAATATCCTTCCTTGGGAATAGATCATGTTTCTTACATAAGTACTACACTGCTATGCGTTTGATTACCAGATGTTCATATTTTGAATATTGTATTTCTGTAATGATATCTCCAGAAACAGTATCCTAGTTACACACTGGATGGAGAGGAACCCCATTAATATTTTATAACTCTGCTCATGGAAGAGTCTCCTAAAGTGGTTTTTATAGCTTAGTTTCACGGTAAAACAGTTGTCTCATTATTGAGCAAGTTCTTTTTAACCATTGTCATTGGTTCTATTAGTTCTAAGCCCCAGCTCTCATTGCTCCAGCATAAATATATATACACTCTTTTTCTTGTGAGAATACCTCTAAAAGTGGGCCTTATTTGTTACTGTTTTGGTCAGGATCTGAACTTTCTGAAGGACAGTGGGAATTCTAATTCTGAACAGTGGAAATTTCAATAACAGATTGAACGAGTGAGTCCTTTTAATTCAGTGTGATAACTTTAATAGCAGGCAATGTCAGATGCCTGGTTGGCGAGTGAAACAGTTGTTCAAAGAGAAAGATTTTAAAAAACATGTTAAGCACTACCTGGCTTTCTTTATAACATGAAGCATATTCACTATTTATACATTAATATTTTTCTTTTTGTTTTTTTCAACCATTCTTTAACTTCTCCTGATGCCTTTTAGAAAAGAATATTTCATTAGTTATATTCATCTTTGAAGTGTATGTAGAAGATGTGAACTGACATGCACATCCAAAAGTATATTAAAATTATTTCCTGTCTTCAACAGTTCAGGTTGTATGTCTCTCTCCCAATAGCAAAATATTCCATATGACACAAGGTACGTTTGGTAGTTTTTCACTGATTTCTTCTTGCCACAAACCTCAATTATTTAAAATTGTAGTAGATTTTATTCTATTTATTCTTTTATCTGCAGCTGAATGGTATAAAAGCCTTAGTTCTCTGAAGTTTTAGGTTATATATAATTTTAACACTTCTCTCTATTGCAAACTTATTCTTAAATGCGTATTAGGGATGAAAGATTTAATAACTAAAAATTTCAAATAGTAAAACGTTTAACAGCATGGCAGTTTGGTTCTAGATTTGGGCAGAAGACTGAGATACATGTCAGTCTCCAAGAAATTATTCTTGTTCTTGTTTTAGAATATTTGGAATTGAAGGAACTTTTAGCTTGTAGCTGCGGAGTAGAAAATCATCATCATGGCTAGGCTTCGTGAACGAAGATCCGGGGAGGGCTCCATCCATGCTCTTCATAAGTGCTTTTGACAAGTGCACTGATGGCTGAAAAGGCCAATGCGGGACAGACAAGAGCGGTGGCGAAAGGCACAGCACAAGGACTCCTTAGAAGGTATAATCTGCAAGACACGATTCCTTCTACGCTGTCTTTCCTCCTCAAGAGTGATCCTGCGTGCTTTCTGAAAAACATCCGCGGCATTAAAAATACTATGTCTCTATACCTCCCTATTGGAGGCCAGAGTGGACCAGTTAAGATGATCAATATGGCCAAGGCTTAGATGTTGTTTCAGGGAGTCCTTGTATCT
>VWZO01014907.1:301585-378959 GCA_013396975.1 Bucco capensis
AGAGTAGGGGTATTATCCAATTCATTCTTCACCAGTTGCTGTGAAATAGACTGAATTGCTGAATCCTGAACTACACGGCTAGTACTGAAAAGAGTCTGGAAGTGTTCTGACCATAGATTCAAAATAGAGATTTTATCTGTTAGAAGCGTTTGACCATCTGTGCTAAATAAAGGACTTTGAACCCGGTAAGTTGGCCCATATGCCATTTTCAAGGCCTCATAAATTCCTTTATAATGACCCATATCTGTGCATAATTGAGTTTTTTCAGCTAAATTGTTCCACCACTTGTTCTGGATGTCACGGAGTAGAAAACAAGCTGTAGATAAACATCAGTTGTGAGCTGAACCCATTGTGGTTTCCTTTGATGGCTAACAATAAGAATCTTGTTTGTTATCAGTTACAATTGCTAACACTTGAATCTGTGGGAGAAAGAAGACATAATTTTCCTACCAATAAAATTTAAACTGCTTTGTTTTTGGAGGACTTTAAATAGATACTTAATTAACTAAAAATAGGTTTTGGTGAAAAAGTGCTTTTGAAAGTAGCAGTAAATATTGAATTAAAAAATTACAATGTTAAGGGAAACCATATACATAACATAAAATACTGGAAACATGGACAATATTAAAAGATTATTGTAGGAGGCGAAGAATATTTGAATGTATGCCCTGAAAACCCTTATATAAATAGTGGCAATAGAAAGAAAAACAAGTTTGAGATAATTGAACTGTACCTTTTTATTAAAGTTTATAAAGAAGAACCATTATAATCCATGGATTTTTTTCTTAGATATTTCTAAAGTTTTATATTACTCTTAGATTAAAAAACTTGTCAGTAATATTTAGGGCATCTCAAAAACTCAAAGAGAGTTGATACTGATACTTGTCCAGATGTTATCTCAAATAGGAATTTCAGAGCTATGAGCATGCAGCAACAACATGAATACAAAGTGAAGGGCACCTCTAAGTTACATAGGAGCTAGATCTGCATATGAGGATGCTTCACACTTATATTACATGATGCTCTTCTCCTTTGTGTAGAAGCTTCCAACAACCATCTCTATGGCACATTCATTGTGGACATTTAAGACAAAGCAGGATTAGCATCATTAACCTAGAGAGTAGAGTATAGATTCTGCTGCTGCCTGAAGCTCTTGGAAGGACTGGAAGGATTCTGAATCCCTGAAAAGTGGGGATTGCATTGAAACCATGGTGTTCCTATCTACCCATTTTCTTTTAGATTATTTCTGATCAAGATGTTATTTTTTTCAAAACAGGGAACAATCTTGGACCAGATACTCAGAGACATACTATTATCGGAGAAGATATTCTTTGACATCCTCAGTAATCAGCAGAAAGGAAAAATAAGTTGCCTTCTTATCAGAATTAACATGTAATTTGCAGCATGTAAAAACTGGACTCCTGGAATGAAGTAAGCTCACATTTTTCCTGATGTGACTATCTGAAGTGTTTCTAGTATCTCAGTCAGACTTCCACTGCTTCATCCTAATATTCTACTGTGTCATAAGCCGTCATTCAGGAGGACAGGTAAAGGCATAGAACAGAAACATAAACCTGATGTTCAGCTCACCCGTAAACTCAATTGCAAACTCAATATCAGAAAAGAAGTTCCCTTGAGTCATTTTTTTTTTCAATTTCAATATAGATGTGGAAAAGTGTAATTTTGCGAGAATAAAAAATTGCAACAGAAAAAGATGACATGCCTTCCTTTTTTCTACCATTCATATGGATGGAAAGCAAGTATTCAGATTTAACACAATAATAGGGATGTGTTGCTAAAAAATACGATATAAAATAATTCTGTAGAATTCCATAGCAGGTTTTGTATTTCATTTCCCCATAAACAGTGAATAGCAATGCTAACATGACCACTGATACCAATCAGAAGTCCATTAGCTAGTATTCTGGTGCTGTGTATTTAGCATTTTTTTAGGAGAGTTTCTAGTTAAGTTGAAGTGAAAGTAATGTTCTCCAATGCAAACATACCTGTTGGATGATATGATCTAGGCTGACTTTTCTCAGTCTTTATAATACAGTGGTAAATCTGAGAGGCTCAAGTGCGTGTGGCACTTAGCCAAATAACTTTTAGAGAAACAACATTTTCTTGAAAAACATGGTGGGAAATGTGCCTAATTCTACCCTTATGAAATAACAATAAAACCTGAAATCCTATAGAAGACACTTATTCTCCAGTCTGTTTGGGTATGTAATCGTAAACATACAGGAATGGTGAGATTATGCGCTGAAATTTTTGCTTAAAAGGAAATACCACTGGACACTTCCTAATAATTCTTAGCATTTAATTTTGATTTTTTTTAAAATTATGTTGGATATCAAACTGATATTTTTATAGAACTACATGCAACAACCACAGGATCCCGTTTGGTAACATTTTTCTTCTAGCTATCCTTTAGGTGTTTTTCCCCCAGAGGCACTGCTTTACATTATCTATACTAAATTTTATCCACTGTGAGAGTTTGCAGTCAAGCCATTTTTCCACAAATTGGGGCAATCCATGACAATGAAGGCTAAAGCATGTTCCATAAAGCTTCACTTAACTGTACAATTGTCTGGGAAAGAAGTAGGTTGCAGAGGCAGCTACAGCTCTGCAGTAGTTTTTCCATCTCTAGCAATGGGCATTTATACAGATTATATTTTTCATTTGGAGCAGTAACTCTTGAAATGAAATAGGTACTAAGGGAATGCAGATTCACAGTCTGCATTTTTTGCTTTTTTTTTCCTTTCTCTAAAAAATTTAAATGAAAAGTACTATTTTCAGCATTTCCTTTTAATTTATAGCAGTTCTTCACCCGGATAATAAATAGAAAATTGTTTACTTCAGAGGATTGAGAGGATTACTTAGTTAATGTTTAAAAAGCACTTTGAAGATAAAAAGCACTTTTGAGCTGCTTAAGACTTACTGAATAGTTAATTATCTAAAGGTCCCATTCTCCCCCCCTACAGGTTATTTCTATGTGGGGGAGAATAATCTCTGAGCATCGTATCATTACTTTCAAAGCCAGGCTTTTTAAATATTATTGGTTCCAAAAATTTGCTTTTTAGTGGCCTGAATCAGCTTCCTTTGAACTCAATGGCAAACGTCCAACAGATTCCACTCAAGCATGCTGTAACTGTTCAGAATAAACAAGTTGAAACAATGTTTGAAGCCTCTATCCACATTTACATTTTGTCTTACTTAGTGTGTGCATGTATATATACACATATTTATATTCTCAAACGCAGAAATATATGGCTCAGCATCCAGCTGGAGATCAGTGGCAAGTGGTGTCCCTCAGGGGTCTGTACTGGGACCAGTGCTGTTCAATATCTTCATCAACAACATTGACAGTGAGATTGAGTGCACCCTCAACAGGTTTGCAGATGTCACCAAGCTAAGTGAAGCAACTGACATGCATAAGGGACAGGATGCCATCCAGAGGGACCAGGACAAACTTGAGAAGACAGCCTGATGAACCTCATGAGGTTCATCCAGGTCAAACAAAAGGTCCTGCACCTGGATCAGGGCAATCCTCGATATCAGTAGAGGCTGGGAGATGATGTGATTGAGAGCAGCCCTGTGGAGAGAAACCTGGGGGTGTACTGGTGGATGAAAATTTTGGCATGAACCAAACACATGCACTCGCAGCCCACAAGGCTAACCAAATCCCGGACTACATCAAAAAGAAGTGTGACCACCAGGTCAAGGGAGGGGATTTTGACCCTCTGTTCTCCTCTGATGAGACCTTACCTGGAATACTGCATGCAGTTCTGGAGTCCACAGCATAAGGAGGATATGGATTTGTTGGCACACATCCAAAGGAGGCCACAAAAATGATCAGAGGGCTGGAAGCCCTCTGCTGTGAGGAGAGGCTGACAGTTGGGATTGTTCAGCCTGGAGAAGGCAAGGCTCAAGGCAGACCTTATGGCAGCCTTTCAGTATTTAAAGGGACCCTATAAGAAAGATGGACACGGTCTTTTTAGCAAGGCCTGTTATGACAGGATAAGGGGAAATGGCCTTAAACTAAAGGATGGGAGATTTAGACTGAACATAAGGAGGAAATTATTTGCAATGAGGGTAGTGAAGTACTGGAACAGGTTGCCCAGAAAGGTGGTAGAAGCCCCATCCCTGGAAGCCTTCCAGGTCAGGCTAGACAGGGCTCTGAGCAACCTGTTCTAGTTATAGATGTTCCTGTTCATAGCAGGGGTGTGGGACTAGATGACCTCCAAAGGTCCCTTCCAGTTCTAACCTTTCAATGATTGTATGGTTCCTTCTCTCTACACACACAGATGGTAGTTTGTGGATGAGCAAGGTATGTGGGTTTTTTATATGAGACTTCAGGTATATGAAAACTGTTGCTTCATAAAAAGCAACTTCTGGAGAGAGACAATTACCTTACTGGGAACCTCCACGGGCAAAATGGATGCCATAACAAGAACAGAACAGATGAATTGCTACTGATAAGTTGGAGGGGCAGGATGTCATCCAGAAGGACCTGGACAAGCTGGAGAGGTGGGCCCAGGTGAACCTCATGAGCTTCAATGAGACCAAGTGCAGGGTCCTATGCCTGGGTCAAAACAACCCCACTATCAATACAGGCTGGGGGATAAGATGATAGAGAGCAGCCCTGCAGAAAAGGACTTGGGGATGCTGGTGGACGAGAAGCTGGACATGNTCTTAGAACAGTTGGGAAAAAAGCTCTTGAAAAAGCTTCACTTGGCTTTTATTCTCTGTCCTCTTCACAGCTAACACAAATACCTCAAATGAGGAAATGGAGAAAAAGGAGTTTCTGAACCCAGCATTTGGAATCAGGCTTTGTGCACAACAGAATCATTGAAGGTAATTACCTGTCATTCTTTCAGTATCTTAACTGTTAAAAACATCGTAAGTGATCACTATAAGGTGAAAATTCTTCTCTTTGCTGAAGACAGCAATCTCCCTTTGGACTAAATAGTTTGGGAAATACTGTTGATTAGATCTTTACTGCAGAAGACATCAGTCCTCCAAACACCATACATATACTTAATTTCGCAAACATTAGTTACCTTTTGATTCTGGTATAACTGATTAGGAGCCATATGTTAAGTATTTGTTAATACTAGCATAATTATGGCTTAATTTGATCTGTATATGCCATTTGATAAATTCATGAGAGATACATATTTATTTGGACTTCATAACTGATTCCTCTCTAAGATAAAGAACAGTATCTCAACCTGAACTCAGTTAAATTTGACCTTTTAACATGGTACAGCAACATACTATCCTATGCTTATAACTGTATTGGTTCTAAAATCTGGGTCTAGATGTAAAAGGTCATATTGAATTGTTGAGCTACATTTTTAATAAGAACCACTCCTAAGTTTTTTTCATTATTAATATCAAGAACATGCAGGGATCATAAAAGGAAAGAGTAAAGGAGTGGGTGGAAAGGAATTTGATTGACAAACTGGTCTCTATAATACCCTATTCTGTTTGCAAGCACACCCTAATCTGATGACAGGAAGAACAACTAAGGAAGTGATGGTTAAAACATAATGTTATGAAATAAATTACTTGATCTTTCTAGTAAGAATGTGAATCTTGAGTTAAAAAACAAATGTTTTGCCATGTGTTTCAGACATTTCCAAAGTACAGAAGTTAATTATAAGTTTATGGGTTTATGCTTTTAAAATATTCCTCTCCCACAGGATCTCATGAAATATGTGTATGTTTACAGGAAATAGTGACTCATCTTTTCAATAATTTACAGAGGATAATTTCTTGAAAAGCAAGATCAGCAGGGGCTTTTTTTCCTGGCTGTACAGGATTTCATTAGATACCTCTGGATACTCTCAAAACAAGGAGAATTTACAAAGTAGAATCTAAGTGACATTTGCATTTTGGCAATACAGTTTTACCACTAGTTGCTACAGTCCTCTAAACCAGACCCTCATATTTGTTACTAGGATTTTTCAAAAGTTCATTTCTGACTGATATTTTCCAAACACAGCTGTATGGAAATGTCACAAAATGCTCCCAACACATAGAAATCACTCAGGTTTCTTGGGATGTTTGCACCTACTCTCTGTAAGCCATGGTGTTTTTCTTGAATGTGATTTGAGACACTGAAGACAAGTGAAGGTCAATGCTTCTAAGTGATCAAAACCTATTTATTCTACCCTGGACTGTTGCAAAAAGGAATGGAATGATGCCACTGAGGAAAATGGAACACTAAACTTTGTGACAATGGTAAGTTCAATTTAGGTGAACCAAACAAAAAATATGCTGTTTTAGAAAAAGCTTTTCACACGCATACACAGAATTAGCTGAACCCCACCCCAATCACTAGCCCAGTGAGGCAGCACAGAGAAGCCCAGGGGAATGTGACACTCCTCTGACCAGTCTCTGTGTCAAGCTCTTGCACAGAAGCTCAGTGACAACACCTAGCAGTTCCACTTCAGGCACTCTGCTTCCAATGCTCTGTGTTGGATGTACACATAACAATGTTGCGTGTGTCTCCCCAGCCTCTACTGCCAATTATCTTTATAACCAGATGTTGATATAAGATGCCAATCAATACAGCCTTCCAGCAGTTTCAGGTATGATCAGGTACGATCCTCCTGTCAGTTGTTGATCCAAAGATCACACCGAGGCTCATTACGCTCAGATCCTCTTTGCATATCAGCCTTGGCTCATTGTGCTCAGTTACAGAATCATAGAATCATAGAACAGTTACAGCTGAAAGAGACCTTGAAGATCATCGAGTCCACCCTTTGTCCTAGCCCTATAAACCTGCTAAATGATGCCCCCCAATGCAACAATGCAACATCCACACGTCACAGTCCTTGTGTGCAGTGTACTCCTGGCCGTGGCTTATTATATTCAGTCACTTAGACCTTGGCCAAGGCAAAGCTGTGATGCTACCATGCCAAATGAAGGATATTTTCTGTATACCTCCATTCAAAGTAAGCATTTATTTCTATCAGATAGTGGTTTATGAAACTCTAGGATGGTTTTCTATTTCATGTTTATGTATCTCAAATACTGGAGCTGCTTGTGAATGGTCTAGTCCATGATGTAAGTTACAATACCTATTTGGATTCTTTAAGTTCATAGCTGAAAACCATAGCTCCAAGGGGAAAAGGAATAATATATAAGCAATATAGATAGGATGCCACTTTTCCTTGGCTGCATCCCCTATTGCAAGAGCTGAAAGAAGAAAGGGCAAAGAGTCATCACAACAGATAGAACACACCTCCAGGATATTGTTATGATAATGTCAGAGATATAATGAACTCTTTCAAGTATTTCTTGTAGACAGCCCTGCAGAACCTAACAATATTTTCATAATGAAGAAAATTCAGGAGCTTTGTTGCTAAATAATAGAGCAGGTTCTTGCAAATGCTCAAACATAACGTGATGTCCAGCATAATGAATATGTTAAATGAATAGCCACAGGATACAGAAAATGTTCTACAAGTCTGCTCCATTAATCATCTGAGAGAGTGAGAATCTGCTACAACACTGGAATTTTCTTTTGGGATTTTCTAATTTAAAGCTTATTGTAGTCTTCATTTTATTCTGAGCCTGCAAATAGTAGCTAATGAAATTTGACCTTAGAGACAGAGGTTGAAATAAATAATATTAGTACTCATCATTTTAAAAGTATGTATGTAAAAAGTACATTTCTGAACTGCAGAAGTATTTTAAATTCTTGCAGTGACCTGTATGACCTTCTCATCAATATGCCCCACATGAATAATGCAGCCACCCCAAACCCATGCCATTAAAAATCGTAATAATTGTCTGACATGTACGTGCAACGTTACACTGGGGATCAATTTGGCCCAGAGCATTCCATTAAAATACAAAGTGAGTTTCAAATATATATGTTAAAATGAAACATCAGCTATAATGAAAAAGGAAGGAGAACAGAGAGGGCTTTATGTATTGGTATGCATTTTTCCTTTAGAGAATATTTTGCCACAATTGTACTATACATAATGCCATTCTCTATTTGATGTACAATCAATCTACATTTTATTTTGCTTTTAAAATTATCCTATGAAAAAAAGTACAAGGCAATCAATGCACTGTGCTCTAGAGAGACGATAGTATTATTTGAATTGCTATTTAATATTTTGTTTTCAATAAAGCCTCGATTATGGTCCATTGTATTAACGACCATATAAGTACTTAGGAAAATGTGGTCCCCAGTCTAAAGTTCAGCTTCTCTGTTTGAATTCTGGAGCCTTGGTAAGCTTAGGAAAAGACAGGTAAAATGAAGTGCACTGGCCTGGTTCTTGTTCGTTCTTCATATATTACTCCTGAGCATTCAGAGATTGAGGTCACTCCACCATCTTGGCATTCTTGTATCATTTCATACAGTAGGATACTTAAAAAGTCATTCTATTTTAATTAATGTTTTTTAGGTGATTCTAAAGACCCTTGACACTGCACAATAGAATACTGGACTTTACATAACATGAAAAGTTTGTCTTTGTTATACTCTGCAGAGTTCAGCCTCTTACTTTGGCAGTGAGGAAAAAAATGACAAAAAAATAAAAGAGGCAAAGCAAGAATGGATCAATGATTGGGGAAGGCCATTTAAGACACTGAAAATCCTGGGCATTATCTGGCTTGACCGAAGAGTCCAGGTGAGAGTTCTATTAGTGCATTCATGTGATTTCAGTGGGGTTACCAGTGAGGAAAGTGGTTGTCCCTGACACTAGAAACATATGGAATTCTTAATGTGTCTGTGAAAATATTGTGAGGCAGCCTTATTCCCAGAAGACAATAAATGCACTCTTTGGATCTCATCATGACTACTATGTACCTGCATTTATGCACTGCTCCCCACTGCAAGGTATTTATTAGTTGAAGGAGCCAGCCAAACTTACCAGACTGTGTGAAGCTCTAAGGACATCTGTATTAAAGTAATGAGTTGATGTTACTGTACATGTGTTGCAACAAAGTTTATGTAGTCTCAAAGTTTTATGTTAAAAGCAAATTTTTAGTCTACTTAATCTGCCTTGACTAAAACAAATTTGCCCTTTCACTTCCTTCTTCAAATTAGAATATAAGTAATTAAGTATTCTGACACAAAAAGGGCATATTTTATATAACAAAACAATACAAAGTTATCCTTTTCCAAGCTAATATGGTACACACCTGTAGTGTACCTAGCCTCTAGTGTACTTTGTAACAAAGTGGTAAGTAGAGATTTGGAAGAGAAATACTGACAAGTGTGTTATTAGCATTGTGATACTTTGAATAGGAGAAGTTTCTGAAAGTTTCCATCGTATATAATTACAGCACTTACAAAAGCATTTCCCAACACAGAAAGGCTAAACTTAGTAGCAGCCAACCTGTCATTCTGCCTCACTTTTCAGCATTCCTGCTTTTCTTGGAGGTCATTTTTAATGAGTATGTACAAGCACCTGAAAAATCAGGTGCATAAATTAACTACCAATTAAGGTAGTTAAAAAAAAAAAAAGGAAAAATTTAATTACTGGTTTCTATATATAAAGTCCACTCATTATCATGCAGTATGTCTGCATGTTTATCACATAACAATTATTGAAGCTCCAAAGAAAAGTGATGTTTTCATTGTATTGCAGTCCTGAAAATGGATGTAACTCTAAGTAAAAGAATTTTCTTTCCAATTTATATGTCAGTGGGTACAGTTGAAAGAATGTCATCACGATTTAATATAGCAAGTGCTTAATTATTTCTGTACATTTCATCCCCCATTTAGTATCACTGTCTGTCTGGAGTGGATGTTGACCTAGTTTTCAATTAATTGCAATGAGAATAAAAAATTGCCTTTAAAGTGGTGATTTTTTTTCACTGGATTACCCATGACAGCTTAAATGGTGAATTCATAATTGATAAACTTTATTGCGGCCATCAATAGTGAACTGGCATAATTACCCAAAATCTTACAAAACAATAACATCAGAAAATATACAGAATGTTGAGAACAGATCTCTGTAGAAAATATTACATTTATTTATAAGTCAGAAAGTGGTATAATATCTACAAATACAAAATAAAATGCTTATGTATTTGGGTAGTGACACAATAATTATTCTATTACATTGCTATCACCTGATCATTTTTATTTTAGGCAGCTTTGTTGGTGTTTGACTGAGTAGCATAATCAAGATTTGACATCACACCCATGAAACAAGGGAAAATGTTTTTGTTTCCAACAGACAAAGAAGATTAAAAAGGTGAAGAAAAAACAGGGTAAAAAAGATCCATTTGCTATAAACAATCTCACTCCAACAAATCACAGACAAGGCACAACAAAGAGTGTAGAGGCCTATAGTTGCAATTTCAATGCAGTTATTTAAAGGTGTGGACTCCAGGGTGAAATCCAGAAATGTAAGTGCCATGGATATCTGTAAGATTTAAAAGGTAAGCTATGAGGCTTCAATTAGAATCCCAATATGAGGAGTAAATTATCCAAGAAGGAAATGCTGAGAACATGAATATAATTTCTATCCTTTCATTCCTGTCCACTAAGGACCAACAAGCAGCATGCCTCTCCAATTTGTAGCCATTTAATCTTTCTTTTGAATATTTCAGGTAGGTTTACTCTTCGTTTCAAATTTAACCTCTGGAGTAGAGTAAAAAAAAAGCAACATGGTAGTGACAACGCCTCTCATATAACAAGCTTTGGTCCAATTCTTCAGTTATCTTTTCAGAACTTAACTCCCACTGAAAGTTCCAGGAGAATTGTGTGCCTAATTACTTCTGTAAATATGATGCCTAGAAGTCAGAACACAACTCAGAATGTTTAAGTCCTAAAATCAAGGTCCTCCTCTGCCACAGGAGATTCAAACCCTATTTTCTCAGAAATGGAGCTAGTTCTGCATACATTCAGAGTAAAACTACCAGTCACCCATGTGTAAAGTTTAGCTACCATCAGATGACATCACATTTTTATAGCAGTATTAGTTTCATCAGTTTTAAATCCATTTGATCATGACAGTTCAAGAATTTTAATGCCAATAAGACATACAGAAGAAAACTAAAGTTAGCAGATGGTAAACACTCTCAAATACCTGTGACCTCTCTGTTGTGCATCCAAGCATAATTCCTTTGACTTTTGTTCCCCAGAAACAAATCTCAAGGTAAACATTACTAGAGCAAATGGATAGCAATTAGGTTGCTGCTGACATCTCAGAATACAGGATACCTCCACACAATTTAAGTAATATGTAGACTATAACTTACAGCATTAGAGACATTTACTGTATGCATTTCATTCAGTACTTTAATAGCTATGGACTGTATTCAGTGCTTGGTAGAAGAATTAGCCTCAGCTAACTGAATGTTATTTATCTCTTTCCATTTCGTTATTCACCATCATTTGTTATTGATACCTCACTTTTAGCACCACATGAATCACCTTAAAGTACCTTAATCAGCCAAGTTCTCCTGTCACTTAATACTGGTCAACTCAGGCTGCATTTATGTAAAGTGAAAGCATAATTTAGCTCAATGACTGAAAATTAAAGGAGATGATGCTTCTAATATAGATTGCATTCATATTGTTTGGATTTCAAGTTGGTTGCCTTTTAGTAGGTCTTTTATCCTATGTAGCTCACACTGATGATAAGGGTTAACAGCGGCCATTAGTAGCTATTAGTGCAATACAGCTCATAGGAACCACTCGCTGCTAACCCTCACTGCTATTATTCCCCATACAATTTCCTCTAAGTATGCACGTCAGGCATGCCAGTATTGTCATGCTAAGCCATGGACAGTCCATTATCTGCAAAAGCATAATAAATATTCAGGACTTTATTTCAACAAAAATCAATATGTAATTTTTTTATTCCCATTATTTTCTATACAGCTGAACAAAAGGACTGAAGACAGGAATACATGAGAAGATCAAGGAAGAATGCAACATAGGGCAGAATTCTGTACAGGCTAATAAAATCATAAACTTTTATGTAAAACTGTATCCATTAACGTGAAAGGTTATCCAGTCCTTTGTTGAAAAAATCCAAAACCTGTGAAGAAGACCTTAGACACCACAGACAAACTATGTAATTTTTTTTTTTTACAGTTAATTTATGGACTTGTAGAGATACCTGTACCGTGTAAAATACAGTGAAAGGTACATATGATTCCTCACTTTTCTTTGATAGTTGATCTTCCAAAATGACAGTGAAAAATGACATTTTGCACCAGGTAGCTAACTCCTTGGTTGGTTAGGATTGTTCCTGCTCTTTCCTGCAGGTGTTGCATTTCAGGTGCTGAATCTGCAGTACTGAGCAATTTCTGTTGCTTTTGACTATAAAGCAATTGATAAACAACCAAGCCTATGAAGAGTGGCTATTTCATCACTATGAAACATTTCTCATAAACTGGGTTTTTTTTACCTTTAAAGCCTGGAAGGCAATGTCACAGGGAAGTAGGAATTTGAAAGCATGGTCCTGCAGATGAACAAGATATGTTCCAAAGATATTATGTGAATGTTTTGCACCCATTTATATATAGCATTTTGTCCTGGAGTGATTAAAATTTAAGCGTGTACGTCATGTTCCCTTTTGAACTCTTGAGTCTGGATGTGGACACTGTTTCTTTAAGGACTCAGTAGTTGAACTCTTTCCCCCTCGAAAGAATTTGCCGGGAGAAGCCGAGATGCTGATAAGAGATAAAAACAAAACCTCGCAGACGCGCAGTTGTAAATCANTTAAATAATATCTGTTCTATATAACTAATTGCTAATTATTGCATGATGAACAAAATTAAATTAGCAGCATCTTATTTTGTTATTGTTTTTGTCAGGACACAAGAGACAGAGTACTTAGTTGTTTTTTTTTACATGGAGAATTTAAATTGTGAGGCAATTGGGGCATCAACAGTTCATATTCATTTAAATTACTATAAGAAATGGTATTATGGAGTCAGAGTGAATTAAACTACTGAGAAAATAACTTATTTTAATCATATTCTATAGAGCACATTGATGAAATGTGATCTAAACATTTCCTGAGTGTGTTTTACTACTTATTCCCTTTGGCCTTTTTTGTTTGGTTTGGTTATGTTTGCTTGGTTTTGTTGCATTTTTCTTTTTCTTTTTAGTAGCCAGGAACAAACACATATGGTCACTTTATTCAGTTAACATTTGGCAGTAAGGATCATCAGGCAGATGACTAGAACCTTCATTGAGGACCTAGGATACTGAAGGGAGATGAGGCAGAGAAGCTTGAGGCATTGCAGATGAAGGATTTTCCCAGCAGACTTCCAGGAAAAGAAGACCAAAGTAATAGAAAGAAACTGGTTTGATATTGAAGTAATTTTCTGGGTTTTGTCAGAGTCTTTAGGAATACAGTTCTGATAGCTCCTGTAAACAGGAGAGAAAAATGTCTTTATTTCCAGATCAGTCCTTGTGCACAGGTAATCCTCTCTGCTTAAAGTTTTTGTGATTTTTTTTTTAATAGTTTATTGTAGTCTTTCTGAAATCTGCTTCATGTAAAATATGTTTGTTTTCATGGTAGAAAGAACAGAATTCTCTTTGCTTAAGGATGACAATTTTATCCGTACATCTTTATATACAGTAGCACTGAAAAATACGTATAGAAGGAAAAAAAAAGGAGTGAGGAAGGTCTGTATCATTCTGCTGATTCTGCAGCTCCAGATGGTAGAATACTGTAAATGATGTGAATTCAGATGAATAATCTCAAAAGGAAGCATTTCCTTACCAGGTATGCCTTTATATGATACCACATAGATAGATATAATGAATACCAGGAAGAAAGGTACAGGTCACAGACATGGGAGTCACAAGTAGATATTGTCTGTAGTTTTCTCAGGTATCCTCACAGTTTACTAGGAAATCAGCAGGTAACTAGAAGCAGAAAGTTACTTACTTTTCCCCCTTAACATGGGACTCCTGTATCTTTTCTGTTTAATAGTTCCTAGAAAAGGAAAGAAGAGAGTGGAAATGTAGCATCTTAGGACACACAACTAGGATAAGATTTAGTGTAGTTATCCATGGGCATTATAGGATAAGATTTAGTGTAGTTATCCATGGGCATTATCAAAATGCATGTTTGTATTTTTTGAGATTTGTATTAGATGAGGAAGCTGATTTGTATGTTATCCACATATATTTAAAGATAAATGAAGCTTTTACCCCAGTGGATAAGATGTTAGCAACTTCAAAGTCACATTTATGTTTGAGCTTCCATCTTTCACTCCAAAGTAAACTCAATGAAGTCAACATATCTAATATAGATATGCTGCTAAGCAGCAACTGGTGTGAGGAGTTTGCTGACAACTACTGAGTAGCAAGAGAAGATAAAAATCCCAGACAGCACTAAAGAGCCTCAGATAGTCTTGTATGAAACAGAAATGCTCTAAGTAAGGATCTTGAACTTTGAGATTTACAGTTTTTTGACTGTGCAGTATTTGGGAAATTCTAGAGTATTTTGTGGAAAATAATACAGCTGTTCCATAACTAATCCTTTAAAAAAAATTGTAACACTGGATTCAAAATACTCCAGATTTCATATCTGCACTTTTGCATTTTGTATTTTGAGCTTTCAATTCAGCTCAAAATCAGCTGAGTATTTGAAATGTCATGCATATAAAAACAAAACTTACATTTTTGCCTCTGGAAAGAATACACTTAGGGCAGGATAAATATGCAAACATTTTCAACATTTTGAATCGATAGAAAATTGATTTGTTATATCTGCATCGTCCCAGACTTATTCCAGTCTTACGTGTTTATGTGACCAACTCAGCCTTGGAGGTTATAGTGTTATACAGAATATTTGGGCATTGATACGCATGATTGTCATGCCTTTATCATTAGTAATTTTCTCTAGCCTTTCCATCATCCACAAACTTTATCAGAAGACTTTGAATTCACTTTTACCTCATTTGTGGAAGTACTGGATACCTTCAGGATTTATACTGATACCTGAGAAACTCTACCAGAAGTGTTTCTTCTAGTCCTTCAGTTAAGTTTTTGTTCTATTTAGTGTAAGATCTATAGGTATTTTATTGTATTAATTTGCTATCAGATTCTCTTACAGTACTGATTCAAATGCTGTACAAAGGCTATTACATCTGTTCAGTTACTTTTGTCAACTAAGTCAGAAATTTTGTTGAAGAATGAAATTGGGTTGCTTGATAAGACAGAATATGTGTAAAATCAATCCTGCCATTTCTGTAAATATGGATGATGTTGTCTTCTATCTTTAATTTTTGCCAATTGACTCCCATATTAGTGTTTCCATATTTTCCATGGGATTCATGCCATTCTAACCAGCCTAGAAAAAAATCCCTATTGTCATTCCCTCTAATTTTTATTTATTAATTTTTTTCCTTACAGCATTAGCATTCTTCCAGTTATCTCAAATTTTTTGGTTACACTAGTAACACAGTGATCTTTTGTACTCTTTAGTACATTCTTGTAAGTCCTTTGGGCAGCAATACTCTAGGCAACTTGATTCTAAAATATCAGTTCTGAGTAAATGTTGTCATACATTTTGTTATCTAACATAAATGTTGTCTCTTCCTACATCCTGCTTAGATGATTTAAGTGTATGATCAAACTTCTTCTAAAATACAGTACAAACATATTTACTGAATGTTGATACATTTTATACCTCATCTTTAACAATTCCACAGTTTCTATCTGAAAAGTTGTCTTTTTTTCCCTTCCTAATGCGTATTAAAATGTCCTTCCTATTTTCCTTTCTGTTGTCAGCCATACATTTTCCTAATGTCTTATCAGTAAACTCCAAATTGGTTTCTACTGATATTGATAGTATTCTTTTCCTATTTTTTATAACATTGGCTTGTATTAAAAATTGCTGCCCTCAGCCAGGATAGGCTATTGTCAAAATTGAAGCCTTAGTTAAAGCAATTATTTTGACCTTCCACAACCTCATTTTAGGAATCTTACAATTGAATCATTTTTCATTGACTTTTTCCTTGCAGTTACTTCATGTGTCATTTCCAGTATGTTAGGCAAGTTTCCACAAGGAAAGACCAAGTATGTAAAAGCATGGACCAGAAAGCCTTCTTTCCTTCTTTCCTGTATTAACCCTGCCCAACATAGTATGGTTTCTCTGTTACATTATGAAGGAGAAGTTGCATTATGTTATTTTTTTCTTGCTTTTAAAGAAATCAAGTGATGATCACTGTTTCCAACCACCAACCTCCTATCTTGAGAGTAATCCATTTCAATCTGTGATTTTGAAGGCCAAAATACACACAAATCTTTCAGTGTATAGCTCTCAGTTTATGTAAAAACAGGTTCCTTATTTTATTTGCACACATTATTGACAGGCATTTTGAAAGGTACTCATCTCAATTTCTGATCTGATAGACTGTAATAGATTTCTACCCTGGCATTCTTATATTAGTTTAGATGCATCAGTTCTGATTTACCAGTATTTCTAAAAGAGATAGATACAGAATGTTGAATATGTACAATGTTTATCCTATCTACTCTTATTTTATATAGTCTACCTTTTCTGAATATGCAATAACCATTTTTTTTTTTTGCATTCAAGTCATGAATTATCACAAAGTCTCAGGAATGCCAGTTTTGTTCAATTCATTTTCCACAACAAGAATTTCTAATTTCTTGTGGTTGTTATGGAGTCTTATAGGATTTGCATATAAGCAACTGAAAAATGTCCTTTTTCTTTGGTTTTTTTTTTGTCATATCAGTTCAGTTTATTCATGAGGGTGCAGATTTAAGTTTAGTACAGTGATACCCAAGCTAGAGTAAAAAAACAAGCTTAGGTATCAGAAACTCTCAAGTTGTAACAGCATAAAATTCAGCTTAGGCTAATCTACTTGGCTATTATTTGAGAGCTCACCTGAAATTTGAAGTAAGGAAGCAAAGAGAATGCAATCTATAGCACTGATTATGTAGTGCACTACCAGCTGCTTCAACAAGTCTTCAGTCATTTGTGTGATATCTCACAAGAATGTGACCCACACACTTAAGATTTCTGCTTTATGCTAGTTGCACTATCAACAGTAAAGTTTTCATATTTTCACTGCAAGGCAGTCTTTCACAATATGGAACATATCCTCTCCCCATCATGTCTTCTTCAAAGACATTTTGATTACTTACAGTTTAGATCGTTTTGGAAACCTCTGAAGATGAAGGTGATTCCCAGCATTGATAGATCACTAAGACAGTGAAAGAAAGCAGGGCTTATGAAATAGTGCACTTATGAGCAGCGTGCATTGATATTTAAAAATCATGCACTAATTTTTAAAAAATTAACACTGTCTAAAACAAAATAACAAAAATCTTAAGTCTCACACTCTCAGACTTTCTCTTGAAATGCATCCTATTTTCTTCTGTTACAACATTCACTTCCAAAACTCTCTAACTCCTTCAGATTCATTCTAAACATGAGTTCCAAATGACACTTACCTTCAGGCCAAACACACCTTCCAGGTCTTGACACTTTTTTTATTTTAATGCGCCTTTTTGAGCGAATGATACCTTTGCAGAAGCTGCAGCAGAGAAGGTGCTAATGAATTTTTCAAAGCTCTTTCGATCCTGTGGTTTACCCTTTGCTTTCCACTACCTTTATTGAGTGCCACATTGGGTAGAGAGACGATCAATGTGCCCATCTCATGGCAAAGCTTTTCACTGTCCATTCATATCTCATTAGTAAGATTGGAAAGGCAGTGAATTTTATTTGTTAGTGTAGTTCAAATAATTATCAAGCCCCTCTGATGCCAAGAATAGCTGAAACAGTATAAAAGGAACTCTTAGAGTCTGACAGTATTTTTTAAAGTCACATTTGATGTGTTTTGTTTACTTGGTTATGCAATTAAGGCCATACAGGAGAGCAAATGAAAATTGATTTCAAACAGAGCTTGATATTCTCCACTTGTAACTATTTCATTAATACATAGTTTCGAAAACTTCTGTATCTTCCTATCAACCCTTCAGCTTTACATAGTGAGTCTTACAGTGTATCTTCAGGTAGAGTTGAGAGTTCCAGCTGCACATACTCTTACATGGTCTGCAGTGTCCAAGTCTAAGGCAGTCCATGTTCACTATTGCATTTTCACTCCGTGCCATCATGTTTTTCCTTACCTAGATGTCTGATCCAAAGTCTGTTAAAAGTCAGCAGAAGGGCTGTAATCAGCTTCGGTAGGATTCTTCATCTGTAGCCATTCTGTCCTGTCACTACAGGTTTTTCCCCATTATGTAAGAGCTGTTGTTGCTAATAATAGGAAATCCTTGGAGACAAATAACAGAAACATCTCGGATCAAATTCTACAAAACCTTATTCAACCAGTTGGTACTCTGTATATTCAATCAAAACACTATTTTAACTCTGAGCACATACTAGTTTACTAGATAGTAAGATAGCTTAATATTTGTACAATAGTTCGTTAATTTAAAGCCACATTATCGATGCCCTTTGCTTAAATGCAGATAAGAGGCAAAGAATTTCGGAGGATAGCAGTAAACCCTTTCATATACTATCTGTTGATTTTTGAGTTCCAGCAAGCTACAGTAAGAGACACTATTGAAATAAAGTTCAATCACAAGAAAGTATTGGATTATCTTGCCTTGTCCTATTTAAAAGCTAGATCCAGGGCCCTCAGGACCTTGATGATGAAGTTCATCAAGGTTTAGTTCTGGTTTGATGGTTTGGTTTTGGTTTTGTTTATTGTTTTTGTTTTTGTTTTATGGACTAAACTTGATTGGCTACTGGGACAACACATTTTTGTGTTTTGACATGATTAGAGCTTTTTTTTGAGTATTTGGAAATGTATGATTTTTAACTGTACTACACTCTTTTAATCCTAAAAGGTCACGTCTATTATATTCTGCAGTCAAAGCAGCTCTGTAGGGAATCTTACCTGTGACATATGCCAAATTATGCATAAACTGATCCATCTAATTGCACATCATGTACAGTCACTTTGAAAGAGCATTTTTAAGCCTGGAGACTATTAACCTTTAAAAAGTGCTCAATATATTTGTTGTGGCACCCATTATCACCTGTTTATTTTTTGTCTTGTATGACTTTTAAGTTCAAAAAAGGAAAACAAGGAAAAAGAAACAAACAAAAACACCCACACCACCATGTTTGATTGATTTATTTGTGTATAAGCACAGAAAAATTTGCATCATCCATATTCAAGTAAAAGGATCTCTCTAAACAGTTGTGTTGTTATGGCCCGTACAAAGCACACCTATGGCTTAGTTGCAATACCAGCTTTTATGTGAAGTTCAAAGTTATTAACCCCTTTGGGTAGCATTTCCTTAAAAGATTCTCTTGAACGGCCTCAGTGAGTTCTTGTACTCTTGTACTGCTGAATATTAACTTGTAGGACCATGTTTTCAATGGATATTAAAAGCTATCATATTGATTTTGTCTCTGTGTAAAAAGTGCTGAAATATACATTTAGTTCTGAAGGAAACTTCACTGGGACTAAGAAGAGTACATAGTAGATATTGAATTTCAATGGCAGCTGAGTTCTTCACTCACAGAATTATCTATAAAAGCCTCTGCCAGTATTTTTCCTGTGCTTTTAAGAAGTTTTGGAATTAGACATCAACATGTGACATGGTATTTATTACTGAGGTTTATATTTTTAGGAAAAATAAATATGCATCTTTATTTTATTTGTATAAAATATTCACAATTTTCACATTTATAGTTGATAAACTACTATATTTTTTAATCTATTTAAATTTTCTCTCCTTTGCCTGGTTTCTGCAAAACTAAAATTGCTGTGCATTTTCAACATTGGATCATTCTTCTTCATACTTGAGCTTACTAACCAAAACAGATTCCTTAACATAATACTTGTCTATAAAAATTGTAGTCTCCTCCAAATTCATTAAGTCAATCAAAGTTTATGTGGAATATGATTGCAAAAATTGTTCTCCCAGACACAATATGAACATTTTATATATAAAACAGAGGAAAAATGTGGTTTACTCATCATTTGTTACCTGCATCCCAAACAGACCAACATAAATATATGCAGGAATCAGTGAGAACTTGAGTCTAAGAAGGTTGTACAAGTAAAAAATGTTTTATCTACATTAATACTTCTTTACCTTTGTGCCTGACAATCAATAGAACCAGATTTGGAGGGGAAGGGTTATTCCATCTTGGATAGACGTATTTTTTGTGTGTGTATGCAAGTTTTACAAGAGCAGAATTATCTCAAAGTATTTGCAGTTTGCTCTTGTTAATATTAATCCCTAAAATACTTGTCTTCTGTACAGTGAAAACAAAATAACTTCAAGGTTGTCTGTGCTAATACCTGTTTTGATAGAGGTGCAATTTGGAGGAAAAAAATTCATGTAATACAGTGTGGGAGTCAATGTATTCCTGTAATTTCATAGACTATAAATTTACAAACTATAACACTCTGCCCAACAGCTTCAGTGACAAAGACAGTGTGGAGAAAATGTTAACCATTCTTTTTCCTAAAAAATATCATGTAGTTAACTAAGATTGAATGGCACAAACTATAATTTAAAACATATGAAAACTCTATACATACACCAATTCATACGGTAAGTTTTTCCTAACAGCATTTAGGGTTTCCCAGTGCAGTATGATTTATAAGGAGAAGTCCAGCCATGTACATGAATCTTAGTTTTGCAGGACCAGAGCATTTGACATCTTGTTTCCTGCAGACATGGACTATACAGGGTTCACAGGCAGGAAAGTACACCATTCAGAAATGTAAGATGATACATGGTCTTTGTGTGCTGCTCATGCTCATTTTAAGGTGAGTTTATTCAGACTGGAATGCATTTAAGTTTGTGATTATATTTTAGAATGACTAAAAGGAAAGATCATTCCTCTTTAAAGCCCCTCATAAAGAAATTACTACAAGGGTTAAGATTTACATGATATGGATAATAAATATCACTGTATGTGGGACTACTGAATATCTGTAGTATATATGTTAGCTAGCTGCCTAACACCTGCAATTTTTTTTCACCATGTTTCCATAACACTCTAATGATGTGTGCTGTATCACAAACACTGAGCTGTTCTTTCCCTTAAGACCAGTCTAAGTACTACTTTTGTCTCTTAGCAGGCACCTGCATTTCAGTCTGATCACTACCTTGCAGCAAGGTAAGATATGCAGGAGCACTTTATGACCTACAGTATCACAGACTGTAAAAAGATTCTGTCACAACAGGAGTATCTTTGTCCTCCACAGTATAGTGAAGGTAACTATGAAAACATATTTTGTGGTGTGTAGTCAGATTCTGAGTGATGTTACTCTTCCACCTACTCCTGAGTTCAGTGGGTGCTATCGCACATGTTTATGAAAGTAATATTTAACATCTAAATAATCAAGATAACAATATCCAGAGGTGCTTCTGTTCCAGAAAGCTGTTGTTTTCTACCATAGGACTGACTTTTTTTTAAAGTTATTTAATTGTTAAAAACATATTTTATTCCCATATTAAAACTCTATAATTCTTCAGAAAAGCTTGAATGATTCTACAACTTCCATACTGCAGCAGCATGTCTGCATTTTTATTTATATTCACACAACTATAAGTCCAATAGTATTTCAGTTTTATACACTTCTGGAAAATAATTGATTGAAAAGATTAGTGTCTGTTTATTGGCTTGCTGTTTCTTAAGAAACATAATACCATACATTTACATTGCAGGAGTTAATAAATGATGGCATATTCCTCAAGGCATCATCAAACTGTATGAATCTGTGTATCTGATCAAATATTTATTAGCTGCAGTCTCTTCCTGCACTGATTTTTGTTTTCATTTATTGCTCTAGGCCTTACTGTGCAACACTAAGGTGATACTCATGGGCATATGCCCCCAAAGGAAAGGCAATCATTAAAAAATACCCAACTTCAAAACCATAGATTGCCTGAATTTTAATTTTTGTTGTGTTTTTTCTTTAAGTAAACTACCACACTATGTAATTATCTTTTCTAGATCATTTACCTGGCCTATATTAAAATTAAACAAACCCAAAATTTCATTATCTGAGTTGATAATAGGTATTAATTTCTAGTGAATGATATTCTAAGATTTTATACTTAAGTTCTTCTCATTGCTCTATAATTCTACAGGAAGTGATTTGTTCTGAATCGTCCTTCAGTATTTACTGTCTTGGTAGAGGTCTGCTCTATATTATTTTCCTTTTCTATAATCAAGTTATTTGTGCAACAAATTTATGGCACTGAACTAGTCTGAAACTTTGGAAACAAGAGATGTACCAATAAGGCTTGTGGAAAAGACTGACATTTGAATAAAACAAAATGTCAATGAAAAAGAAGGAAATATGTACAAATTTCCCAAACACTCTCAGTTTCAACTCTGAGCCACCATTAAGCCTTCTAGATACAATGCCTGGTTTCAATGCAGTTAGCTCAGATGAGGTCATCTGTGCTGCTGACCCAGCAGGAACTCTGTGTCCACTGTATTACATGAGCTGTAGGGAATGATGGATCTCTCGTTTTCTCCCATGATCAATCCTTCAGCACCTTTCAATAATGTAGAACTTCCTAGCTGTGGCATAGATAACCTTGTTCATTTCAGAGATTTGTTTGCCTTATCATATTGGATAGATTCATATGCAGTATGCGTATAGATTCATATGCAATATGTTATATTTCTGGGCTGTGATCACATATGCTTTGCAACAGGACTTTGCTTCTCTGAGCACTGCACAGCAAGTTGCGAGGAACCTTTGTGTAATCTGAACATTTATGTGTCTCTTTCAAAATAGATCGAAAGAATAGGTGTTTTGCTGAGGAAATATCACATTCCTGGATTTTCTGCATTTCAGTAGGGACATAAGCAGCTTTGGAGGAACCTTTTTTCAATAGTTTCACTGCAGGAAATTATATAGAAAAAACAAGAGGCACTATCTTCTCATCTCATTCTCTTTAATGGCTGTCATAGATTCTTCATTTGCCTCAGAGATTGTAGACCAAAATAGAGGCCATGGAGACATTGTGTAAATATAACCATAGTATCTCATGTTCTCTAAAATGGAGACATCTTCAGAACTAAGGTAAATTTTGATACAGTGCTGGAGAACGCAAACAAATGTACACCGCCAAAATAATTCTGAATTACATCTTACAAGTATACATATTTCATAAAGAACCAATAAGGAGAAAGTCTCAGGAGAGTGCAAAGTCACACACTTCTGAAAACTAAGTATTTATGTAGATTCATACAAATAGATGAAGAGGTTCCTGTGATGAGCCCTAGGAATCCTTGACAATTATTAAAAAGCATAGGCAATCAAAAGTATAAAGCACCCTGCAGAAAACTGCCATCCACAGCACTGTCTTAGACTTTACAGCAACAGAAAGGGAAATCATGCCTCCCTCATTCCCTTTCACCTCATGCATGCTTCCAGAGAAGAGCAGGACCACATGATGATACAATACTGGTGTCTGGTTATTTCATTACTGCAATTTTCTTTGCACAAGATAGATAGATACCTCCTGTGTGCATTTTATGAAATGCCAGAAATAATGGTTTGCATTTCATTTGTTCTGTGGTAGTGAACAAGAAATCCCCAATAAGAAATCACTGGCTAATACCTTGTAATAGATTTGTACACGTTTAACCCAATATGCTGCTTTTTAGTATTTTTTTCTCTGTATAATCAACCAAAGATGTATATGGACAATTGGTAGAGCTAGAAGAAATTTAGCATTGGTCCCAAGATTCCTAAATGATACACCAAAGATAAAGAGTTATAATCTACAGTATTAAACCATTTTAAAGAAATCTAAATTCTAAAATTGAAATTGTTAATGAAACAATAGTCATACTTATGTATGAGAGATGATAACTAAATTACTTTTTCCACCTCTTTACATTGATATTTTGTCTCTAGGCAGATTACTTAAGGCTTTACAGGAAGATTTGTAAGGGTAGAAATGGCAATTAGGTTTCTAACTTAAATGAGAAATCTGTAAGAACTTTATTATAGTAATTGATAAATACTTGCTTTTCTATAAGGAAAATGCACATAAATTTATTTTATTTTCTAATGTGAGCCCATGCTTCTAATGAATGCAAAGCTGTAACTGCTGTAAAAATGTTTTCACACTGAAAGTTTATCTTTGTCCATACAATTATAATTATAGAAGAAACCTAAACAAGATGAGGGGGAAAGTAGAATTTGTGCTTGTAAATGCTTTGGATAAAGTGGGGAAATGCAAAGAGGCAAGAGCATTCTTATCTCAGCATTGCCTACCAAATTTGTGATACCATTTCTCACTCTTCTGAGAGTTAAATCTCATCTTATATATGCTGCTAATTTTTCTGAATGAAAACACCAATGACTATATTATATGAATAATAAAAGTAATGTGAAAATATTTTTTATAGAGCTGGGTTTAAATTATTTATGAATGTTGTATTTAATCTGAAGTATTTTTTATTTGCATTTACACTTTTATTGGGGAACATTGTGGGAGCAAAACAATGAAAAATTCCACTTTGTTTGCTGGAGGTGTGTATTTAGTGTGCAAAGGGAGATAAAAGATACTGGAGGGAGAGAGCAGAGTTCTCTTATGTTTTCTTCTCAGATAATTTTTAGCTGCATAGATTGGATATTAGGGAAAATTTCTTCATTGAAAGAGTTGTTAGGCATTGGGACAGGCTACCTGTGGAAGTGGTGGAGTCATTGTCCCTGAAGGTGTTTGAAAAACATGTAGATGTAGTACTCAGGGACATGGTTTAATAGGCATGGTGGTGATAGGTTGACAGTTGGACTTGATCTTAGAGGTCTCTTCTAACTTTAATGATTCTGTGTGAATCAAAGAAGATTAAATAGGAAGTTGAGATGCTATGTGAAGCCTTTGACCACTCGCTGTTCCAAAACACAGTGATACAGGTAACTTGGAAGCTTCCTGATCATTCCTGGAAGCATTCTTAAAAGAAACTAGCTCCAAGAAAAGAACAGGTTTGATTCTCTACCTTTTGCATTTTTCTGGCAGCAGCAAAGAAATGGAGAGCTCAACTAACAAGTTATATCCTTGGCTGACTAAAGTTTTGCCAACAGGTGTTGGAGATAATACTGTTTTGGCAATCCCTAGCTGGTGGTGAGATTATAGAGTAAATTTTCAATCAGCTTTGTGCTAGTCTAGTCAAAGATGAGAAGAATGGGGTGACTTAGATTATTTGGGGTCCTTTCCTATATGGAATTTAGGCAGACCTAAGTTCTTGGCCCCAAATCCGTTATGGACACCTGTACCATATCTGTGGACTTCCTATAAAGCTGACAAAGCACTGTCAAAGTAGCTGGGATAATTTAGTAACTTCTGTTTTCTGCAAGAGAACTGAATCCTACAGGAAGAGTTAGCTTGAATTTATAGAGCAAGAGGCACAGAGTGTTAAATAAAGATTGAGTTGTCAAGATATTACAGATCTATAATGTACATATAAAAATATAGCAGAAATCACAGTTGTTAAGAGAATGTGCAGAAAGCTCAAGTGTGAAGTAATATATTAGCCAGTTATTGATCCCACTACTTGTCCTCTAAAATATGATGCCCTATTGTGGTTTGGGTTTTGTTGTGGATTTGGGGATTTTTGATTGGTTGGTTTGGGGTTTTTTTTTGTTTGTTTTTCTTCTTACTATTATTATTGTGGCTTGGTTTGGGTTTGTTGGGTGAGAATGAAGGGAGGGAGAACTGTATTCCATTGCATTTTATTTTAATTCTGTAAAACAGCATTCCACATTGTGGTTTCTGGTGGTCTGTTGAAAGCTTCTTTCTTGGCAATGTACAGATGATTGAGTAATTTTGGATAAGCCACACAACACAATGCAAGGCTGTGTAGATATGTCTATGCTTGTTCTGAACCAGTAATCATAGACAGTAGAAGTCCCTTAAATAACATTGTTATTCCAGGAAGAAGGCAGCATTTTGATATACTCACCTCAGTCAAGATAAATGCATTGAGTAAAGCAGCACAAAATCATGATTGTGCTGTTTTTAAAAGACAGGCTACTTTGTGTCTACTTAAGTACACTCTAAATGCAATTACATAATTTGCTGAGGCTGAGTTCCTACTCTCAGGCGTAGTCTAAAATCACAGATGCCCTGTGCAATGCTAGAACTTGTGTTTTGATGGTGCATTACTCTGAATTGGCACAGAAGTAAATTATTCTTAAATCTTGCAGGATAATATAGATTTCATCCCAGTTTACTCAGCCATGGTGAATTTTGCTTTGATAAAAATCACTTCTGTATATGTTTATTTGTAAAATTAGGGATATTGTGGCCTCAACTCACATCAGAGTTCACTATCACAAAATTTTCTATTTGCTTTGAGTTGCATCTAGAAAGATAAAAGCTCATATTAAACTGTGAATGAAAAGGTGAATTTCTGTAATTAGGAACACAACCATAGTAACCTTAAATGAAGGCCATGTCTTTACAAGGAGATTTATAATGAAGGTGACTAGTACACATGCTGCTGAAATAATCCTCTAAACTGTACTGCATAGAAGTTGTAGTAATGATTCATTGGCTTTGTGCAGTTTTTTAATTAATTCAGTGATGGATGAATCTCTTATGTCTTGCTTTTATTGTCTCTTTGTGGGATTTGCCATGTAATTTTCAACTTTTAATGTTTCATAGGATCTTCCAACTATCTTATGTTCACGGTGAAATTATTTTCACTGTTGGTCTACAGCATTATAATTGTTTGTTGTTTTTTTAAATTGGATCACAGTATTGCAGCACAGACTCTTAATGCCCAAAACTCAACGCTGTAATAGATCAACCTTTCCCAGGTTTTCAAGAGAAATTCTTAAAAATTAAGGATTTATAATGAGTTATACTTCAAATTGCTCCCTTCATAAGGTTATTAAAATAAGCAATATTCTGAATATCAATGATTTTTTATTGTTCTCAAGCTAGAACCTTTGCTTATGTAATTTCAGAGAATATTGATAAAATTATATTTCTGGTTAATTTTTAGTTCTAAAAATTCATGAAAGTGGAAACTACTTGAAATCCTCTGAATGCTTTCTAAAATGCTCAGTGTGCAAGCCATTGATACCTCATTCTTGTGCTAGTTCTAATTAAAATTGAATAGAAATTAAACATATTCCAACTGCAAAAAGTAAATTATTTTGACTGTGCTGAACTTAAATTAACACAATAGATATATTTTCCTTTGAAGCTATCTCCTTGAGTTAAGTAAGATCAAGTCTGAAAAGTCATGATTGTTCTAGTTGCATATCAATTGTACTACCACAACTGGAAAAACAATGTCCTTGGTGAAATATATGAGCTGTACTAATTAATATATAGTTTTAATAGTGCCTTGCTAAGGAGCAATTANGGTTTCTATGTCACTACACAGAACAGTATGGATTTAAATTATTTTCCCTTAATTTTGTTCTGCATTTTGTCATTGTTTACTTGAGGACATCAATTGTACTACCACAATTGGAAAAACAATGTCCTTGGTGAAATGTATGAGCTGTACTAATTAATATACAGTTTTAATAGTGCCTTGCTAAGGAGCAATTATTGGAATTGTTTGGTGCACATGATTAAAATAGAAAAAAACAACTAAAAACCTAAAACATGTTTAATACAACAGGTTGAAATATTTGTGTTATGAAGCCATGAAGGAGTTAAGTCAACAACACTGAAATTCATTGATAAATTAATCCAACATATTATAGTAAAAATACAGTCCTCTCAGTGGAACTATCAACATGTCAAGAAAGGATGAAAATACTATTAGGTCAGAACTTTCAAGTGTATCAGAATACTGATTTGAGTTCTCTAATACTACTTGAGTTAAATATTTTCAAATGAACTGAATTGTAATACTAGCAAAGTTAGTTTTAGTGAGACAGACGGTCATGACACAATATGTTTTATCACAGTATTATCTGTTAATTGTACACGTTTGATATCAGTTTGGAATCAGATACTTCTAAGACTGAAGGAATATCATCTGCCTGGTCCAAAACCCAATCAACTCTGACAAGTCTAGCTCATACTGCTGAATTTTAGACCCACCTGCAAAAAGATCACATCCATTGTAGACACACATTGTCTATGAGATTTCAGAGCCTACATGTTGTGGTTGATCAATGTGATTCTATGACTGTAGCCAGCAAGGGCATTGTGGTAACATGCAGCTTCCAGTAAAAAAGTAAGCTTTTAAAGACTACTTGAGACATCTCTATATAATTTTCCACTGTGTCTTAAAGATTTTTTTTTTTTAAACAGGAGTTTAGGATATTGCATGATGAACAGAAATGGTACAAGCATTACAGTTCTGAAACTTCTGGCTCTGGTGGGAATTATTCGTGGCTCAGCTAAGATTCAGCAATGAGGTGTGTATTTTCCATATACTTTCAATAGAAATTTGAATGAGTTTGCTTAAAGTTTAAGTGAACCCATTTCACTATGCAGTGAGGTGATCACATTTTTCTCCTTTCCCAACAACTATTTTGCCTAACTTCATCTTGTGAATTTCATTTGACTCTCATTCAAATCACTACTTCAGAACAATTTAAGGTTTTTTCAGCACTTTCTTTCATAATTCACTGGGATACTATAATTGCTGTGGTACTGTCCTAAATTTGAAACAAGTGAATCCTTTCAGAACCTTCTTTGCTGTTTACAGTTTCACTGAGATTAAATCTTTGGGGAAGGAATATTCCAATTTAGATTTTTTTTCTTTTAAATTGTCCAAATAAATTAGAAAGTCTGAAGAGAGTAGTGTGAGGAACAGATGTCTAATATAAAGGCATATTAAGTGGCAAAAAGATTATTAAAACTGGCAGACTATTCACATTGTAGTGAAGGGTTATGGATGTCTTCTATACTACGTGTCTTCTATAATGGCTAGGATTCAGAACTGGCTGTAACGTATTAAGCATGTCAAGATTTTTGGAGCAGCTTTTTTTAATCAGTCCCTTTACAGCTGTCTTCTTCAAAGGATACAGGAATGATAGCTGACCTTCTGGATATAAAAATGACATTTAAAAATATGAAAAAGTACAAATTAATCGAGTTATAAAAAGGAAAGACATTATAACATTTCTTTGTCTTTGGTATTAACTGTTTTGTAGTGATAACCTGTCTCTGTTGAAATTTGTGGGAACTTTCAACTGATTTTCACTTGGGGAAATGTGCCATCTCCTGACATCAGGAAAAGGCTGACTGAAGAGCTTAAGGTATCTATTGTACAGTTTTATTTTTTGAAACTATGCAAATAGAGTTCCTGATGTATTCTAATCCAAAACTAACATATCCTGGGCCTGATTTTCATGATTCCTATAAGTAGCTTTCCCACACTTTGCTGGCTAGGATGTAAACTTGGGAAGTGGGAGGTGTAGATTTGAATTTGCACAGGCTAAAAAGAATAAAACCCCAGGTTTTATGCCTTTGAACAGATTAGCCTAATTGGTGAGTTGTTTTGAAAAAGCAGGTGTCATCAGACAGTTCAGTTCCAGAAAAAGGGAGTCCTGACTAATTAAGTGCCTGTCTTGAGAAAATTATTCAAGTTAGTAGAGCCCACACACTTGGAGGTCCTTCATATGCCACACTGTCACTGATACTTTTGGTGGGATTTTAGGCTCATTGCTATGGTCACAGTAGTTTATTGACTGGAACTAGGTATCCCTACCACTTGCTGAATGGTTTTTGTGTGTCAGCCTACTGACTTTCTTAGCTGCCTTTATTTCCTACTGAGAGGAACCTCAGCACCTAACTGTGACTCCCTGGATCATCCTCAGAATCAGACACTTTAGTTTTTGCTGCTGCCTAAGCTGAGAATATTTTGTCTGTTTCTTTTCATCTGAATACCTTTGCTTTAAGGAAGCTCTTTGGCTACTGTTTATTACTATATTTGTGGTTCCAAGAAAAAAGGTCCTTCAGGTACTAGTACTCTTGCAAGTGCCAGAAATAAGTCAGATCAGTTGTGATAGTCACAGCTGATGTGGTGTTAACAGCCATCCCAGGCCTAATCTAAGAATGAGATAATAAGATGGAGTCAGTCCTTTGCTTGTTGTCCCTGCCACATTAACCATGTTAGTGCTGTCACAAGTTAATTTATAACAGAAACTAGGCCTGGTTTGAAAATTTCTGATGGAACATTTCCATCAGACAGTATTGGTTTGTCAGGAAAAAGATGGAAATGTAATAATTTTGATCAACATTTTGAATGAAACCAGACATGTTTCTGATAAAATCCTGTTGCATTTCCCAACAACTCACCTGACCTCTCTGGCTCCTTGGTAGCCTGTAGGCAGTTGTAGAGGCAAGGACTGGGGAAGGGAGCTAGGGACTGTGGGTTGTCTAGATTCACAGAGGGCAAACTACTCCATTTTCCAATTATAAAAGCACAAACCCCTACTTTTTAAAGCCCCCAGTAGCTTTAATGAAGGACACTTTTTGAAGCCATTTTGTTAGTGATCTAGGAAAAAAAGATTCCAAGGTGTAATCTAAAGTCTCTTGTGAGCAGTAATAGTGGCCATGGTAAGTAGACAGTAAGTGGCCATGGCATTGTGCAACAAAATTTTCACCTAAAATCTTTTGAAATGGATATTTTCCAGCTTCTGGAATATGAAATATGCTTATCTAAGAAGAAAAATGTAGTGTTTTTTATTTTTTTTCCCAAATTCTTTAAGGTAGAGAAAAGGCTCCAGGTTTTTTTTCCAGTCTTGTGTGTGTATTTTAATTTTTGAGAGCAATGTGCTAACTCAGTTATCTTAACAGAATTTTATAGCTACCTCCTTCATGTTGTCCTTGATAACTGCAATCATCACCATCAGTTTTGTGAGCTTGCAAATGTGCGGGGAGCCACACTGCATCTCGCTTCACCAATTGTGTTTAACAGTATTTTTAAGAAGGCATTGGAGAAAGGTTGTGGTAGCAATCGCACAGAAATCTGTACTTTGTTAGAATCATCATCATCATGGCTAGGCTTCGTGAACGAAGATCCAGGGAGGGTTCTACCCAAGCTTTTTACAAGCACGCTGATGGCTGAAAAGGCCAATGCGAGATAGACAAGTCCGGTTGCAAAAGGCACAGCAGAAGAACTCCTTATGTGGTACATTCTGCAAGACACGATTCTTTCTAAGTTGTCTTTTCTCCTCAAAAGTGATCCTGCATGCTTTCTGAAAAACATCAGCTGCATTAAAAATAGTGTCTCCAGACCTCCTGATTGGAGGCCAGAGTAGACCAGTTAAGGTGATCAGTATGGCCAAGGCTGAGATGCTGTTTCAGGGAGTCCTTGTATCTCCTCTTCGGGGCCCCTCTCTTCCAACAGCCAGTGGCAAGTTCACCATAAAGCATAATTTTAGGAAGGTGGTAGTTTTTCATCCTGGAGACGTGACCTGCCCAACGCAGCTGTGTTCTCAGCAGCATGGCCTCAATACTTGAAACTGCTGCTTGTTCTAGAACAGACGTATTAGTCACATAATCTGACCAGTGGATGTTTAGGATTGTACAGAGACAGCGCTGATGGAAGTGTTCTAAGAGTCGCAGGTGGTGGCGATAGATGACCCATGATTCAGAACCATATAAAAGAGTAGACAACACAATGGCTCTATAAACACTGATTTTTGTACTTTTCTTCAAGTGTTTATTTCGCCAAACTTTTTTATACAGTTTTCTGAAAGCACTATATGCCTTTGCTAACCTGTTGTCTATCTCTCTGTCAATCTTACCATCCGAGGAGATGAGGCTGCCTAGGTAATTAAACTGTTGGACTGATTTAAGTTCTGAGTCGCCAATGATAATATGAGGAGGATAAAAAACTTCCTGAGATGCAGGTTGATATAGAACTTCTGTTTTCTTTAAGCTAACTGCCAGCCCAAAAAGCTCAGCAGCGGTTGCAAAGCAGGACGTTAAACGCTGCAGAGCTACTTATGTATGGGCAACAAGGGTGGCCAGAATCTGAATTTCAAATGTGAATAAGAAAGATATACAAGCTACCATTAAAAAATATTCTTCATTATTTGGTTCTTTCATGAAGCAGTAGTAGAAAACGTGGGAGTGAGGGGGTGGATGCAGAATCTAAACCAACAAATCATTAAGTTATACTTCCATTAACTTCCATTTATATCAAGTTTTGATGTGGTGAAAGAAGTCAGTGTAGGCAATGAAAATTACTCCAGTGTGGAAATAGTTTTTTTCTTTTCCTCATTTTTCATCAAATCCATTGTACCAGTGCAAAATATAAGTTTAACATATGATTGTATTGATTTGAGTTTTCTGCTACCCAATCAGCCACAAACAACAACAGCGTATTATAGGTCAGTGTCATGTATCCATTATTTCTAATACTATCTCTTCTAAAAGAAGGCCTATTTACGTCTACAGCAGCAGATTCACTCAGATTCACTGTATTGTTAAACTAAGGATTTTCAAATTTCTTACTGACAAAAATTCTGCAATATCAATCAAGACTTGACCAAATTTCAGATAAATATTTTCTTATCTTTTTTTTAGTTTAGGGATACAAATTCCAGTGACTGTTCTTTTTCCAGTAAACTTCAAGAGACAATGAAGAGAAACATATATGTGAAGTACTGAGTACAGCTTGCTAAATGTCTTGATAAAGTTTATTTCACTGTGAGGCATTTGTTAACAAAATACAGATAATTTAAACTATTCTAAGTCTATCTTTAGATTTAAAATATAAATAAGTAAAGCAAAGAGTAGTGGACCTTGAAGAAACTTTACACCCAAAGTGTGACTTGCCACAAAATTAGCATAATAGTTTTTGATTCCTAACACTTGTCAACTCCAAAAGCTACTAATTCATTGCAATGGAACAATTGACCCTATTTACTTAAAAGTTTCAGTATCTCGTGCTGAAATGTTTTTCAAACTAACAAAGCCTTACCCAATACACGTTATTTTTCTATATAGCCCCCATTTTGCATAATTGCGTATTTTGCGTAATTTAATGCCTTATAAACACACTACAATCCTTGTATTCATTGCAGCAGAGCTGGCAGAGTTATGTTGCTGCATTTGGCTTTTTAGCCTAAAGCCATTTAAAAATAGTTAATGGAATTTCATTTTTCACCCTGGTATTTAAACCATGATAAATTTCCCCATTAAAGATCCCTGACATTCTTATATGACAGTAGACAAAGCGGAGTGGCATGAGTCTATGCCCTCTTGTGGCAGATCAGATTGGTGAAGTGAGCTAATCATTACAGAATAACTTCTGTAACTTCAGCACTGTTTCTATGAAATAGTAGAAAGTTTCACAGGCACTGAAATCTTTGCCTAATTTCATAGTTTTCTAATGGAACAAGGCCCATGGGGAGAAAATGACTGGCCTTTCTAATTCAGCTCTGCCATTCAAACTGAACACAGGTATTTTCAAACAAAAAAAGAAGTCCTTGTAACGGGTGATAGGTAAAGTGCTGCTTCCAAATATTGCTCAGACATTCTACAGCTTTTCTACTGAGACAAACCAAGATGGTTTGTCATTGCAAATATCCTGGTATACTCTGTTTACAGCAGACAAATCATCAAATAAGCCATAACAGTCCCATCCCATCTTCTAGAGATATCAGAGAGAGTTAACTGAAGGGGTATTTAATCAAATGCTACATCGTGAGTGAATGTGATCGTATTACAAAGAGTTTAGGGAGTGTAATTTAGACATTTGGGCAAGGAAGAAACTTTTGCCTTAGCAGCAAAGTATTTTTCAAGGCACTTGCTGATTCAGCAACTCTGTTTCTTATTTTGAGGTTCTGACATATTTGTAGGTGTCTCACTATGAAAAAAAGAGGTATAATAATAGAAAGATGGGAGGGGCATAATGGTGAACAGGAGTAGAGGATCATGAAAAATTTGTAGAGACGAGCTAATAAGCTCTGGGTGTATCAAAAGCCACAAAAGGTTGCAATAAATGAGTGATAATGGCTAAAATGCAGAGCTGCTCTTCTGATTTACTCTTATAGCCAGATCAGAAAGTCTTTTTAGCTCCAATTCACATAATAGTATAATAAAAGACTGAGAGACTTTCTGAGGGAAGAAAGGTATCATCTGCTAAAAAAACAAAACCAAAACAGCAACACCCCACCCCCAAAAACAAAACAAAACTGAAAACACAAACAACTGAAAAACTACTCCAGGTTGAGCAAGTAGAAAAACGTGCTTAGGCTAAGTATAATGTTGTAGTAATATATTTACTATCTAAGTACTTTGTGATATAAATTAACAGTAGATTTGAATTACAGCAATTAGTTCTCTTTTAATCAGATATCTCATCTATTTAATTTAATGAGAAAAAATGTGTCACTCATTTAGCAGTTGATTGCTTTTGCTGTAATGGCAATATGTACAGATATAAGGGTCTGTCTATCTACCTAGGTTTTGAGCCTGGTAGTGCAGAGATGTCTCTCCCAGATGTTTTAGTAACCACAAAGTACTACAATGTGCTGAATATTTCAATACTAGCAAACATCTCCACCATAAATAAAACCAAATATATAACTGGCTGTAAACAGGGTAGCACAAAAATATAACTGAAAACCACAAGGATAAAACATAAAAATAGGGAAGTTAAAAATACCAGTTCTTAAAGTTTGTAAATCTAACAGTGTAATAACATCTGCCTTTCTGTTTGTAATGCAGTATCTGCTGAGTATCCTAACCAGTCAATATCAAGCAATATTCTAGGAATCAATCAGCAGAATGCTATTGATTTGGGGACATATCAGGAAAAACAGCAAGAAGTGAAAGAGAGGACAATGGAATTTTTGCCATGAGTTTGGCGGAATCTAGTGTTAATATTTCTGCAGTTGTCTAACGGATAGCACCATTAATGTGTTCCTATCCAACATTACTACTCCACCTTAAGATATCTTGACATCAAAATTATTATCTCCCAAACAAATAAATTTTTTTGTTGGGGGGTGAGAAAAGGTGTGTGCACATGCCTAGGTGACAGAAGAAAACAAAGAGTGTGAGCAGGTGTGAGAACCCTGTTCAGGCATGAAAAAGTGTGTAGGAAAGCTGCAGAAAGGTGAAAGAGAACAGAGGAAAAACAGGAATTACTGGTGTCTGTTGTGAATTGGCCTTCCAAAAACCATTAGGGTTATTGTTGCATTATGAATGTAATTAGAAATTAAAAAAGAAACAGTGTGGATTAGCATCCATGTAGCTGTGAGCATATTTAGTATTAAATCTCACTTCTTCATGTCCTTTGTGTACTGCCACTATGAGCAGACAGCCAACCATTTCTCAAACATCTGTTTTGAAAGACTTGTGAATATTTGCTTACAGTTGCATGTATTTAACATTTAAGCACTTTCAGCAACTCCTTGAAACAATTAGCTCATAATGAGCAGCTTCCATGCTAGAAAACTCTACTAAAATACTTATTAAAAACTTTAAAATATTAAGACTCTGATTTTAACAAGAAAAAGGCCACATAATCATCATTTATTTGGTGGAATCTTTCTGAGGTGTAGTTTCTACAAAGCAGAAAATTGCTGCATGGAAGTTCTATTTCAGTGGAAGATTTTGTGCCAGGACAATGTCTGAAGGTACAGCAAAGCCTGGTGAGGCTGAGCACTTTGTGACAGTTTCTTGAAACATCATATGAACACAGCTTTGATACGATACATCATAAAAGTTATTTGGGATTTTCTTGGACTTCTTCATGAACCTTTATTGTACTTCTTTCATCATCATCAGGCCCAAGGTGATACTTTGCCAACATAGCTGTAAACCCAAACTTTGACAAGGCACTCAAGCCAGGAAAAAAGGAAAGACAGGGAACTGTTTCCTAATACCATCTGTTCCAGAAGAGGGGGCTGACAATCAGGTATTACTACAGGGGTAGACCATCAAAAAGAGTAACTCGGATCCTAAGCAGGGCTTTGCCTTGTATTTCTTGATCACGGAATAGTGTGACCAATATTTGAGAACTCTGACTACAAGCTGTCCTTGGATATTCAGCAAGGTTTCTTTGTAGAGATCCTCCCAGAGGTTCTAAGAGTCTTAACCTCCAGATTAAAGTTCAGCCTTGGAACTTGAATGCTTCAGTTAGCTGAACCACAAAGATAGAAAACAAATTCTTAAAATCTCTCATTCTCTCCCCTAAACTTTAGGACTCCTTAATTTTGTCTTGTGATGTAAACTCTTCCCATCTAAATGGATCTAATATGTAGTTTGCATCTTCTGTTTGCTTTCCAACATGGAAAAATATCTAGAAGGCACTTACCACAGTTCATTTCAACTATTATATTGGAGATATTTTTTCACATCAAATAAGCATAACAGGGAGTTATTGTAAGATTATTACAAATTTAGAAAGCAACAAAGCTATCAAAAAATATATGGAGTACATGTGCATAACTATTTAAAGCCTACATTTTAATTGTGTGTTTTTTTCAAGCTCTGCATGATTAAAGCTGAATGTAAACTTACAGGATCTCAGTGCCTGGGAGGCACATCTAACACTGTTTCTGTTTTGCTGGAGACTGTCCAGCTGCAGTCTGAGATGTCACGTGCCATGAAGCACTGATACTTTTAAGTGGAGAAAAGCGATGAAGAAAGCCTTTTTTTTTTAAAGGATTGTAGATGAAGTCAAGGCCAGATAGAATAAAAGTCCTTTGTAGGGCCACATGGCTTTCTAGCCAAAAAATGAAATAAACTTTGTTCACATGCTCTGTCTTCTATAAAAGTTGAGTCATTTCAGTTGTTTACTCAAAAATCACTCGAAGTCTTAACAACAGGTATAAGATGTCAGAATTCTTAAACAGAATGTACAACTCAGTATTCTTATCCAATATTTCCTGGCATTGTCAAGGGGAATGTTATCACTCTCTAAAATGAGAATAGGATTTCAGCCATTCAGTTTTATTAATGTGTTAATCTTTGAAAAGAAATAAAAGGTTTTCAAGAATAGAACTTTGCTGGTTGTTCATAGGTCTGAGATACATCCTTGCTAGTTATATACCTGCCCTAATACTTTGGATCCAAACATCTCTACACCCACACAGTAATTCCATCCAGAGTCAGATCTTACTTTCTTGAGAATTCAAGCATGCTATATGATACACTTGCTAGTAGGATGTGGAAGCTCAATACCATCAATCTATTATTGATAGGCCACTTGGTCCAGAAGTAGCCACTGTGCTCTCACTAACAAGAAGCAATTTTTGTTGTGATTTCAGCAGCCTTGTGCATGTAGCTTAGACGCTTCACTCCTGCATCCTTTATCTTGATTCCCTTTGTCTTACATATGTGAATTGCAGTCCCATAAATCATATTATGTGCTATTGAAAGATCCTGCACTTATGAGGAACCAATTAAAAATTAGAGACATTCATTTATAAGAAAGACATGGGATACAGATAGTTGGAAGTACCTCCCTTTTTCCTTGTGGCTCAAAACACATTTGAAACCCTGTTGTAAATTATGCACTGAGAATCACAGTGATAAAATGTTCCTTCATATTCTCTAAATAGACAAAAGAGTTTTGTAAATGATACAGATTTTAAAGACATAAATAGCCAATGCATCTTCGTTATACCTTATTTTCTGTGGTTGTCTATAATTGGCCATTATAGTCAATGCATTTTAGTAGTAGTCTAATTGCTATTACGTTCCTGAAAATGCCATATTTCTAGACATTGTCAGCAGTCAGCAGATAGCATTTATGCTTGGCATCATATATATCATACTAAAAAAGATATTTTATCTTTTGCTAAATTTGCAAATTTTTGGAGAGGGGCAGAAATCTACTTTTTTTAAAAAAATCCTATTTTAAGTATCTATTGCTTTAGATCATTTTTTTGCATATATTGTGAAATTAACAGCTGTAAATAAATTCAGTAAAATATCAAAATTAGAACTTGACCAAAATGCCATGTGAGTATATTTACTTTCAACTTTGATGCTTGCTTTCACAGCAGATAGAAAAATAATGTATATAATAATGATTTTTAAAAACCATAGTACGAAAAATAAGCTTTGGCCATATTTAGCAAAAATTCTGAGGTTAGTTCTTCTTCCACTCTTAGGTATATTTAGATGAGCTTTTAAAGGCAAATATGATTTCTACCTGCCCATTCTCTGAAGCAACATGAGCCAGTTCTTACTAAATATGAGCCATCTCGCAGTTACATAGTGTCAGTAGCACAATGCTAAACATAGCTACAAAACCCTATATCACAATGATCCATGGCTCCTATTTTGAAGATTATTTCCTCTAATTAGCTAAAAATGTAGGTAGGCTGAAGTTGCATATGACAGTAAACTATGGTGTAGATATATCCTCTGTTAACATCATCTGATTTAGTATGTTGGTGAGTAGGTCTGGACTCAAGTCTTTTAGTTAATTCTAATTAGAAGAATTCTGCTCTTCTTTCTGGGGATTTTTCATACAGAGTTTTCTGGATATATAAGACAAGGTACATATCCAAAACTCTTGAACATTCAGAGGGAAAAAAAAACCCACAACAAACTAAAATTAAAACTTTGCTTCTTATATTTGAAGTTTTTAAGTATGTATAATATAGTTAAAACATCTATATTAACAAACAGTTAACAAGTTATGTACATGAAAAGCTATCATTGCCATTAGTGGCAGACCTGATGAATTGATGATACAGCAGAGAACATTTGTAGGTTTTTGTTGGCTTACTTTGAAATTATTTTAGAGCAGTTACTGTTTAATAGAATGCTATGAAATGAACCTTCACTAAAGTTACAAAAGATGCAGCACTATTTTACTCCCCAAACCAGTTTTGATCCCCAGTGACAGTCTTGGATTCCCAATAACAACTGACCACACATACATTTAGGAATCTCCTGAATGCTTCCTATGGAGGATTGTTCTGAGTAAGAGTGTGGGAACTGTTTCTTGGAAGCCAAGTAAAAATGTTTTAAAGAACATTTTATTTAAAATCAGCAAAATTGAGCTAGGGAATGACTGAAGACAAAGTAAAGAGAGTTCATGAACAGAAGTTCTCTGTACCAAACAAAATTTTGAAAAGACGCCTCCGGTTTTGATGTCTCAAATACTGGATACTTAGTATATTATATTTATATTTAGTTATTGTATTTTGTATATACTTACACTTAGTATAAGAATATTTTTAGGGGATGAGTACCTACAATTACCAGATCAACATCAGCTGGATTTGAAAGCACAAACCACTCTAAAAAAATCAGGCCTCAGTTTTGCACAAGTTAGACACATCAAAATTGAGGGTATATTTTTAAATCTTTGTAATTATCTCTACATGCAGAGTTAATAAGTAATGAATTTTATCTACAAAAATTTCTGATGCAAACAGATACATTACTTTCTGTGTTAACCTAATGGTAGCCTTTGCTTGCAGAGCCTTATGTCTTAAACGTGGAGGGTTTATTTTGCTCATATGCCTTTTGTTTTGTTTTGAGAACATTATGAGGTACCTAAAACCACAGGACTACAATTATTATTTGGGTTTTTAGGAGGGAGGTCTAATTAAGCTGGTCTCCATTGTTACAGGCACAGCTGTGAAAGAATTGACTGTGACATGAGTTATGTATCCCAAACTGAAGGCAAGGTTGCTCAACAGAAGATTAGGTTTATTGTTTGAGAGTAGAATCCACAACAGAGATAATTAACATCAGAAAAATACAGGTACCATTATTTTCTTGTTCTAGATGATTTATTTTTTGGACAAGTATGGTAAGTTGCTCTTTTAATGTCACCCTGTTCTTTTAGAGACTAAAATCATTACTGAGTAAGCTTTTTTGGTGGATTAGAGTCCAGGATAAGTGGATTCTATTTAGATCAAATATCCCATGGTGCTTTGAAATGTTAAGATGACCCAATTAATGCATATACTTCTCAGGAAAAATAAATCTAAACTGAAATATCAAAAACTATCACAAAAAGACCAAATATCAAAACCCAAATGAAGTCAAGGGCCACTCTTTTTTAATTATGGTCATTTCCTCAATTCTCTGCCTATTCCCTTGTTCATCTCTTCGGAGATATTTTGTCATTAGGCTGTTTCAGGCAAGGACAGTTTGCCTCCAGCAAAGACATAGAGATCTTGATTTTGCGATGCAAATCTTAAACACTTCAGTCGAATGTTTTCAACTTCCTCTGTCATGGGTCAATAGCAAAGTCTCATCTGACTTCTACAAGTGCAGACACTTATGTGAGAGGTCCATTTCACCATACATGCATAAACAAGTGAAAATATTTTCAATGGGAAAGCAGGACTTCAAGAATCTGAGAACTCTTAACTTTGAAATCCGCAATGTATTAAGAGAACTTTAGCAGATTCAGTCTCCAGGTTACTATAAAATTGAGTTAGCCAGTAAAGTAGTTTGGGAGCTGAACAAAGTGTAACTTGGTCACTTAGAAGCAATATAAGTATTATTTTTTCATAATTTTTTTATTTAGAACCTTCCGCATTTCCTCAGGTTCATTTAACTCAGAATAATCACAACTACGTATGTGAAAATGAAGGCCCAACCATTTTATACTTTGAATTAAATAATTTGCCTTTTAGATATATTTATTTTTAATCCTAGCCATTTCCTTTTTAAATGCTTTTTCCTTGAGACTTATCTATTACCAAGACTTTTTTTCAGCCAAGGTCTTCAGCGTTTGAGTCCATGAAGCAAAGCTGCTGATGTTTTAATATTTAATTAAATAACTGTCAACCCAACCATACAGATAAAGGAACTTTCAACTAGCCTCAACTTTACAGACATGGAGAAGTAAGCAGGAAGAAACACATAGAAGATGGAGTGAAAAAGATCAAGGTATGAGATATGATTATTGTTAGTATAATCATCTATCAGTCAATCTCTGTTCCATTTGGCTAATTGTTAAGACCCTACTTTCCTTTGAAAACAGTGGATTTAACTTGTTCTTTGCACTAGCCTCTTCTGTATCTTTTACTGTCATATCTTAAATCATAGTGAGTTTTTATCCTGATAAGAGAAGAATGACAATTTTATTATGTCTGGATAAATACGATGTCCATTTAACATTTTCTAAGCATCTACATGAACAAAGCTAATTTTAAATGCAACTACCAGCAAAGCAAACAAACAAATAAATAAAATTGGTAAGGTATTTATTTCTTAACAAACATCTTTGTTCTCATTTTCCTGCTTACTAAAAAGAGAGAATATCATTTGACAAAAAAGCCTAAACTGTAATTGTGCCCTCTTCAGTTAAGTTGCAGTCTCATCATCTTTTTACAATCTTTATACAGGGCCAAGTACAGTCCTTCAGCTACGATCCCTTAAGTTCATGGGTCACTCCTCAACATTGTTTTCCTTCCAAGCTTCTCCACAAGGTAGATACATTTGGAGCTATAAGCTTGTATGTGCTTCCTATATGCCATTCAGAAAACTTGAGTTTGATTTCTCATTGTAAAAGTATATACACCTGCCATAGTTGTTTTAGGAGCACTGAGAATATATCTCCTTTCCTCCAAAGCTTTGTGTGAAATGATGTCATGCATCACTTGCAAAATGAACTGCTGATATCATGGCAAAGGTTGTCCTGTAAATTATTTTGACAAGGGTGTATTTCTTCATATTTGCTGTAATGCACTTTACCTGAACAACAGTGGCAAGGATAGTTGTCGTCATGGCTAGGCTTCACGAGCGAAGATCCAGGNACAAAACACCTTCAGGCCAGGGATATTTCTCATAGCTGTATTACTATTATTTTCTTCTATTTTTTTCTAAATCAGGATTGATCCTATCATAAAATAGTCTTCCTTTGATATAATTCATTTTCTAGGAAAAAGATCTAGAAAATGTCTATGTTTATATTTTTATATAAGCTATTGTAATTAGGAATTTCGTGTCAAATACAGTAAACCCTCAGAGGAAATTCAGTGAATGAAACTCTAGCCCTGACTGATTTTTGTGTGATCAAGATTTCATACTAAGTCTTTGATAGAGATGCACCAAGACTAAATGACAGCACTGAAACTTGAAGTGATCCACAATACGAATACCATATTACTTGAAATATTCCCAATGAATCTGTGTACATATAAATTCAGATGTGACAGTAGTGGAACTATACATCCATCTGTCCATCTTTCAATACCAATAAGGCATTAGCATGAACATTAATCATTTAGTAGAAACATAATGTTGTACTTCAATAAATAAAAACAATGTACGAAATCCAGGCTTTGAAATTTTGAATACTTCTATAGGTATATAGCTCTATAAAAGTCACTGAAATGACTCATTAATAAAATTGCCCATGCAATTGAGTTCTGTGTTAAGGAATCTGGAGAATTTCCAAAAACAGAAGAAACAAATGAAAAGCATTGAGAATAGGTCCTTTCTTCCCCTCTCTGGCCATGGTGATTTTTTTTATGAGTCATATTCCTGTAAGTAGGAAATCTAAGACAGTAGATAGACTGGACTTCCACCAGGCTAGGCATACATGTTTTTCTGAGGGAAGGGCCATCTGTGGCTCTAGCAGAGCTCCACCCCCAAAGGGGCAGGTGAGCCACCAGCAAGGATAGTAACTTTTTAACAATGCTACCTGAACTTTGTTCAGAACACATATAAGAGTAAATGACAAAGTTGTAATAGTCTAATGACTTATCTACATGATTTTACTACTGGCAAAGAACAGAAAAAGAAATAATTCTGTGATCGATGGATTTAATGAGCCAACTAAGGTTATTCAGTGTTACCACAGCAATCAGACTGACTGTATATAAAATACTTCTCCATGAATATTTTTTCAACCTGAAGAATAATCAGCTATGCATCAATGTAGACTGACTAACCATTCCATATATCTTGCATTACACACTAAATATACTATTTCTATTTTAAATCCCTCCCTTTGAAATCATTATTGCGTTTGGAGTTCAGCAGTGTAGTAGGTGATAACAGATCCCAGGAATCAGGAATCTCAAACTCTATACCAGTAGCTTCAAAATACAGGAATATAATAATAATGGTTATTTATGGTCTGTATAGTACCATTGGTGTGAATAACAATTTATGCCATAAAACCCAACAGGTTTCTATCTTGATCTTCCAATCTAGTGCTGAGAACGGTAGTGAGGGTCAGTTTCCTTCTTGACTTCACAATATTTGTATAATTACTGTAGAGTAAATTATTGGTAACTACAAACTGCAAGAAAATAAATACACTGAGGAATTGTGTTGACACAGTGTAGTACCTAAGAGTAAAACTACTGATGCAGAGGGAAAGAGAGATTTCCCTAAAGTCAGTGGTAACCTTGCTACTGGGTTCCACATTGCCAACATTTCACTGCCAGTACACAGAGTTTGGCTATTTTTACTTTCAATTAATGTACAGTTCATCTGTTTTCCTCTCTCTCCCCACTCATTTTCTCCTCTTCCTATTCTCCCTCCCTCCTTACCTCTCTTTGGTTCCTGTTCTGTTTCTGCTGCATCTGCCAGGCAGTTAAATTTTAAAATAGCTTTTCCCTTTGAAGTGCTAATGCCAGCACTGCTATTTCTATAGCAGAGGAACTTCACTGACTGTTGTGGTTTGCCTTTACTCTTTGTTTGTGTTTGTATGTGCATATGTAGGGTGTTATGTGATTTTAACAGTGAAGAGCTGCGAAAAATGCAAAAAAAGTTCAATCCCAGCTGCTCCTTCTCAGGCTATGATTTTTGTCAGATCTCATGAGCTAAGCAGGTTGAACTTGGTGAGCAGGTAGGAGACCTCTGAGGAAAACCCAGGGTGCTGTATGTGGTGGCATGGAAGATTCAGTAGCTGCCACTGTTCCTTTTCAGTGAGCATTAAATCATTGCTTATGTTGTTTTTTCTTCATCTAGTCCATCAGTGGCTATTAAACATGACAAGTCCATACAGAACCTCTGTTTCAGAAAACCTTTACACTGTTTACTGCCAGAAGGTAGGAAGATGTGATTCTGTGATGTTCTTCTGAAAGGACTACTTGGTACACACAGTCTTTTTATAGTCTTTAACCACCTACTAGTGGCCAAGAACAGGAAAGCAGATGAATTATACACTGGAGACTGAGTACTGGACTTTTGATAAGTTCCAGCATGGCACTGATATGCTTTTATAATAGCCAGATTTGTATGTGTGTGTGCATTGAGTACTTCAGCAATCACTGTTGTCTTTTTCAAGATGGTGCTTTTTGCTCTTGAATAAAATATGTATATATGTGTTTATTTTACACGTTTACTTTATTTACAGTAATGACCAACTGCACTTATGTGACCATTATACAATATGCCATACATTTGTGTAGTAAAGTAAGTAAGACGTTTCCATATTCAGGTGTTAACCTTAAAAAGTTTGGGAGTCCTTACTGATACTGTGAGATTTATAAAGCTCAGAGATGTCCATTTTAAGTACTTAAGATTTGTTATTTCACACTAGGAATGTTTCATTCATGAGTGTGTTGCATCTTACACATAAGTTGTTTCCCTTACAGGTACAGAAAAAAACAACACTGATTAATAATGAAGACACTACCTATATGTGCACTGATAGAATTAATCACTGGCACTATCTGGATTATCCTCCAGGTTTGCTTTGGGAAGGATAATTTGAGATAATCATTTTCTGGTCTGTATAATTCAAGAATGTACTTATACTTTACCGAGCTGAGCAGTGGGTCAAAGCTTGATGGGTTGTTCTCTTGTATGACTGCTTCTTTGAGCTGATGATGTTTGTTTGCAAAAAATCCTACAAAATCCTATTTCCCTGGACAAGACAGTGAAGTATTCCTTCACCACTTGCTCCAAGCCGCTGTCAGTCCACTACCCCAAAGGCTCTATTCTTTTCTAAGCTTTCTGTCAAGGCACCAGGGGCAATTCAAAAGATACTTGGCTATATTCTCTCTTATTTTTTCCTGGACTTGCTGGAGATGGGTTGTAGGTGTGTTGGGGAGGTTACAGACACCTAAATCTTCACATAAAAGTTGAGAATTTAAAACTTGCTCTCCTGTAGAGGAATGTATTTCTGATTTAGCAAGTCCTTGAGGTCTTTGAATGATAGCTAGATATACCCGTTTCAGCTTCTAAAGCGTGAATAATGCTTATGACACCTTAAAGGAAAATGTACTTCTGAAAATGTGAGGTGGGAATTCTGTAAATCAATTAGTAACAATACATATGTTTGTATCTGAGATTTATCACTTTAATAACAGCATGTATATTTACAGCTGTGATTTATCACTCTGTCACACGGCTTTGTTATTGTGCCCAACAGCTGACCAAAATTTGGGTGTTTGTAGACTATTCCCACTAAGAACTGTTGATCTTTTCTCAGTGCAGTCCTGTTTTTAAAAAAATAACATAAAAATAAATAATCCTGTTTCCTTGAGCATAGCAGAAATTATACATATTGAAAAAGCTTCTTTGTTTTCAGAGATTCAACCCTTGTCAGTTTATGCCAGCAGTCCAAAACCTGTCTAGGTTTTTTCCTCAGTACCCGTTCTTTGGCAGTAATTTGATATTAGCTCCTACTACATTTTTGCTGTTTCTGCATCTTTATGTATATCCTACATATATAGTCCCTATTTATTTCACTTGTATTTATTTCCTGCTTAAAACAACAAAACCACTCCATCCACTTCATTCACATTCTGAGCTGGCTCTTTCAAGCTTCTGTTTTGTACAGAGACATGTAATTGTGTTTGGGGTTTAGAGAATACAGTCATTCCATCTACTTGTTTCTGCAAAGGAGCTTAATGACTTCTTACATGTATCTTAAATGAAGAGGGACAGCTATACCCAAGAGCTTCAATGAGTTTCAATAATTTTACAGCATTATAAACCACCTTCCAGCTGAAATTTCAGGGCTAGCAAAACAATAAAGGTCTTGGTTCAGCATTGTGATTTAGTGAGTTTTCCTTCAAGTGATCTCATGTCTGTTCCTCCAGAAGTAGGAAATGCACAGAGGTTCTGAAGGGCACGTCTGCACCATGGTTTGGTCTTTGGCTGTTTGCACAGCTACAGGAGGATGTTCAGAGATGGTGTACTGCAGCCTCTAGCCCTGTCTGCAACTTAACATAGCATTGTATAGATAATTTTGGACTGTCTTGAGAACTACAAAAGCAATTTTACTTTGTTACAATCTGCTCTGAGTCTGCAGAAGGTACAATTCAGCTAGACTAGCAATTTGGAGTAATGTCTTTCGAGGGGGGGATCATCTTATTCCTTGCTGTGATTGTTAATTCACCCTTCCTTTTTTTCCTCTTTTGTTCCTTTAGTTCAATGCCTTTGGTGACACAATTCAGAGCAGTGCAATGGACATACGAGTGAAGGTATTTAAAATCAAGGTTAATTTTAAAAATCATAACTAGAGTATATGGCAAAGTGTTTCAGCTTCAAATATTATCTGGACTTGTTTGTAATGCCCTCAACAACCTTTCCTGAATGACTGAATTGCCCCATTTTTAGAAAATATATTTATCTTTCAACACCATTGCTATCCTTTCAATAACTTGTGTCTCACTTTACTGTTAATAAGGACTTCTAACAGTCTTTATGACTTCAGTGAGAAAAAAGACATTTAATGATAATTAAGATGTCAGGATTTACATTAAATTACTAAATAAACATGAAATAAGATGCACTTCTCTGGAGTATTTCTAAGATTGTTATTGAATACCAGATCCTGCCTATGTCAAGCCCTGAGGTTTCATATGATAAAGTTCATGGAAGTTTTACGCAGATTTAAATCCACATTTGTCTAGATAATCTCATTTTGTTATACAGCTGAAAAGAAAAGGTCTTTGGAGAATGGGGAAATGATAATTCAAATTGAATCTTTAATGAACTTTTGTGACTTCAGCACAAAAAGTTGGATATGCCCCATTATTTGTCAGATGTTTAATTCACTTCAAAATTAATTGAAAATCAAGGAAAAAGACACCCTTTATACCTTGAGTTTTAGCCTGTGCTTAAGACTAAAACAAACAATCATAATTCAGTTGAAATAAGAGTTTTAATGGCCAAAATTAATCATAAATCAGACTAACTTCATGAACTTTAATAGATAAATAATTGTGACATAACTTTTAATATTAAGCCTTGAATGAAGCAAATGTCAAAAAACCTTCAGACCAGGGATATTTCTCATAGCTGTATTACAATTATTTTCTTCTATTTTTTTCTAAATCAGGGTTGATCCTATCATAAAATAGTCTTCCTTTGATATAATTCATTTTCTAGGAAAAAGATCTAGAAAATGTCTATGTTTATATTTTTATATAAGCTATTGTAATTAGGAATTTCGTGTCAAATACAGTAAACCCTCAGAGGAAATTCAGTGAATGAAACTCTAGCCCTGACTGATTTTTGTGTGATCAAGATTTCATACTAAGTCTTTGATAGAGATGCACCAAGACTAAATGACAGCACTGAAACTTGAAGTGATCCACAATACGAATACCATATTACTTGAAATATTCCCAATGAATCTGTGTACATATAAATTCAGATGTGACAGTAGTGGAACTATACATCCATCTGTCCATCTTTCAATACCAATAAGGCATTAGCAAGAACATTAATCATTTAGTAGAAACATAATGTTGTACTTCAATAAATAAAAACAATGTACGAAATCCAGGCTTTGAAATTTTGAATACTTCTATAGGTATATAGCTCTATAAAAGTCACTGAAATGACTCATTAATAAAATTGCCCATGCAATTGAGTTCTGTGTTAAGGAATCTGGAGAATTTCCAAAAACAGAAGAAACAAATGAAAAGCATTGAGAATAGGTCCTTTCTTCCCCTCTCTGGCCATGGTGATTTTTTTTATGAGTCATATTCCTGTAAGTAGGAATCTAAGACAGTAGATAGACTGGACTTCCACCAGGCTAAGCATACATGTTTTTTTTACTCTATCCTTTTAATTACACTGTACCTTTATCCCTCTACCACAAACATATGGCACCTCATCCACCAGCTCTTTTAACACCTTTGCTTTTTCCAGAGTTAAATGCTAGCTGCCTGGAAGGAGGCACCTGTATATGTATATGGCATCTGTAAACGGAAAAGATGAACATTAGTAAAAAAATTGTGAAGCAAATAAGGACCTGCAAATGTAATAGGACTTATGTTGACAAGAGCTCAGTGCATAACACAGAATTTGCTAGATTATTTAAGAATCACTCTTAATATTTTAGTATCTCTTAATAATCTCAGTAGTAATCCTAGAGAAGAGGAAAAATGTGAAAGTAACTGTTGGTTCCCAACTTGTCAACGGCACACATGAGACACTGGAGCCAAGAAATGGTGTTATATTACAGGATAACAAAATTCAAGATTAGGCATTAGAGCCTAAGAAAAACTCTTGGAAAAATCTGCTAGTTTGAGAGTCAAAAACTGTACAGCATGAGAAAAAAATCAGTGGTAGTATTCAGCATAGAATGATCTATGAGCTATCAACATAGGAAAATCATGAAAGAAAGTTAGGCCAATCCTATCTTTATCAGTGTTTAAATGGAGATGGAGAATCTTAATGCTACTATGCACAATTCTAGTCAGTTTATTAGAATGCCATGTATTCTAGTCCATCAGTGTTTAAGACAGAGTAATTCAAACTGTAATGTCATAGTCATTGTCATCAGGGAAATACAGAACTTGTTTTACGAAAAGAGATTAAAGGAGGATCCGGTTCAATAAAATAAAACTGTGTGTTTTATATAAATACACCAAATGGTGAAGAGAAGATATTAATACTTAAGAGCATTACTGAGAGAGAAACAAATACGACAACTTCTAACCAGAGAAATGATGTTCAGACACTGCCTTCAGCAGAACAGTGAAACTGATTTTAGGATGAACCACTAGATTACAGAAGATACTAGATAATGTAGTCTCCTGAAAATCAAAGAGTTTTGTATTGGTGATTCAGACTTTTTACTCAAATTTAACTTTTTTTTTTACTTTTTCATGCTAAAACTGAAGTAGTCTTTCAAAACTTGATTCTGACCAAATGATTTTTTTTCAATAAAAATTAGAACAGTTCCATCTAATATTATGTAATTATGTTTGAACAGCAGTACTAAGTGTAATGATGTGATATAGTGGATATAGCTAGAAGCAGTCAGAAAACAATGAAGAAAATGAAATCAGCTTGAAAATCAGATGCCAGAATTAAAAGAAAACTTTGTTTCATCAGAATATTAATCTAGGACACCTACTTTTATAAACAAAATCAGAAGCAGCTCTCTCTGACAAATTTAATTGAGCTGTGACAAATAATGGGATGACCTCATATGCTTAATTTAATAAAAGTTAAAAAGTATCTTTTTATCCTACAGTAAGAATGGCTTGTAATATACATGGGAACCTTTAGAATTCACAAATGTGAAGAAAATGTGAAAATTTTGGAGAAGAGGACAATTAAGAATTTCCTTCTCTGTAGAAGGCAAGTAATTATTATTTTAAAAAGAAAACTCAGCTTTAATCCTCAAGTGTTACTGTGCCAAATGTGTAATCTAAATACAAGCATTAAAGTATTAAACAGAGATTTTAGTTCTGCTGTTTAAGTGCAAACCACAATGCAACCTCAGCTGTGGAGTTACAAGTAATTACTCTTTTGTACACAAGTAACACAAAATCTACAGCATAATGTGGAAGGAAAAATAACAATGAAGCGTCACGTAGATGAAATTTTCCCTTTAAAGCACTCTACCTTTTCATTTTATTTTCTTCTTCCTCCTTACACAGCTTTAGTCCTCATTACCTATGATTATCTAACTAAGGGCTTGTGACAATGTAAAGCTTATGAATTCTGTTTGATACTTGTGAATCTCTATACATGGCTGTGTCAGGTTGAAAATTCTTTTCTCATCTAAAATCCACAAGAGGTGACACAAGAAATTTTTTCTCCTGGCACATGATCAATAAGGAATTGTTAAACCTTGGTAATACCCTATTCAAATACAGTCCTGGTAAGCATGATGATGCTACCAAGTAGAAAAACCTGGTTTTATAGATGAGGTGAGGAGGTAATAAATAGGTGATAATCATCTTTTCTGCACAAATTTCATCACCTGATAAGGGAGCTACCTGACTAAGAAGAGAATGTGGCTGTAAGAGCAAGTGTCTCTTGCTTTATTATAGACTAAGTACATCTGGTAGTAAGTATTGAAGGAGCATGGAGGACTTCAATCTCTATTTGGAGTGGTAAATAGAGGTAGAGAAATGAAAATAGGCTCCTGCCTTTAACAGCTGTTCTGAAACCCTTAAAATCTGAGTAGTTGCTTACCCATGCTGTGAAGAAACTCCTCCATTTTACTGTAAGTGCAAACATTTGAAGAAATCACTACAGCCCCTCAGAAGGGAAGGCACTAAAGCCCCGTGCCAAGATCTGCTCCGGAGGACTGGGGAAGGAGTCAGTGTTGCTGCTTCAGCAGACCAAAACAAGCTCACCAAGCAAACCCACATGCACACCAGTGGTGTGTGGCATGGAGAAACTTGACTCTAGAGACAGGTTAAGTGGCCAACAGATGTTTTCACCGAGGCTGGGAAGTGGGTCTTGGGTGTGCATACTTTTGTGCAAATGAACCCTGTCCTGCTAATGTGATCATGACCACATGAATGCTGAGTGACCTTTCTGAGGTCAGGGGTTCTCATACTGCCCGGTTCGAGGCTCTAGGGCCCTTCTCCACAGCCAAAGCATCTGACGCGCTGCTGGCAGCGAGAAGATAAGCGAGGGGTACACGTGCCAGCAGCGGCATGTTTCCCGCTGAACTGGGGGATTCCTGCTGCGTTCTGCCCCGCGGTGACTGAAACCCCCTTCGTGGAGCGGGGCCTTTTCAACTTCCCACGGTTCCTGCCCCCTTCCCCGCTGCTGCCGGCCCGGCCCTCGGGCGAGGTCCCGCTGCCAGCGGGCACTGAGGGTGCGAGTGTCGCTCCCGTTGAGCCCTAACGTTTCCCTGTTGCTGAAGCCCACGGGGCAGCTCAGGTGGGTTGGGGAGCCCGATTACCAGTGACCTGCTCAGAGGACTCTCACCTTTCCCTCAGACCTGGCACGGCACGGGCAGCCGCGGCGAGACGGGCAAGGCGCAGCGAGGCCTCTCCTCCCCTTTGCTTCTCTTCCCTCCGCTCCCTTCCACGCCGGCGGAGCACTGGACCCGGGGGATGAATTGGGGGGAAGGGACGCTCCCCTGCGCGCTACCTTTCCCCAGCCCCCGCTCCCCTCTGCGTGCCTCCTCCTCTGGTCACTGGGGCTGATGAATTAATCATGATGTGGCTGCTGTTAATGCATTTATGTGGAGCAGGCTGTGCCACCGGCTCGAGGCGTAGCGCGGCGGGGTGAGGGAGTGAGGAGAACGCCGGTCCCTCCGCTCCGCTTCAGCGCGGAGCCGCCGCCGTCGTCGTCGTCAGCCGCGCGGAGCGGCGGCCGCACCGCTCTCCATGGCTCCAGAGAAGGTAATGGGAGTCCGGACTCGCTCCCAGCTTCGCCGGCAGTAAGGGAAGAGGGCAGGGCTGGCGGATGAGTGGGTGTGGAGAAGGCACGGCGGCGCTGGCAGGGCAGTTTTAACTTAACCGTGAGGGGGAAGAGAATTGTGTTGGCGCGGAAGGGGTATGTGGATGTGGGGAGGGTGTTTGTGTTCGCCTCGCGTCCCCCCAGATCCTGCCTGTGGTTTAAAAACTGCTTTCTTGGCATAACTGTGCAGGAGCCAGGCTCACTTTTATCGCCGCTAACGCTGTCAAAAACGTTGTGGCTTCATCAGTAACAACAGCGAGCCCTCTCCCTCCGCTGGGCAGGCGGGTCACCTCTCCGTATGGGAAACTAAATGCTGATAAACCATTTGCTTTATCTTCCCCGCTTACGCGAGAGCGAGGAAGACTTGCTAATTAATGTACATACGAGGGAATGATGTCTGAAGGAAGGAAAAAACACCCCGTTGCACCTGCTCCGCTGAGACTTGTCATCTGAATCTGGAGGAGAGCTATAAATCATGTAAAGTGCTCGCGGTGGAGTCGGCTTCTAAGAGCTGTAGGATTATGTATCCAAATGCTGAATTTATATTTCCCACTAGGAAAAGACAAACTCAGGTCAGATATAAACTACATCATTTCATTTAAAACTAAACTGTAGCTATTTATTGTAATACTAGAGGGGATATTTCTTCTCTTCTGATTAAGTAGAAAGTACCATTAGAGCATGTAGTAATGATTTACACATTATAGCCTGAAATTCCTTGTAAGAGTTGGAAGTGATTGACAGTATGATGATATTTTAGAATCACATATGGCCTCTTATTTTTTGCTACACATGGAAAGACTGTTAATAACCAGGCTGTTAAATTTTACTTTTAGTCTGTGCAAAACCATATTTACTGAGATATAGAACAGAGAAAACTTGTATTAGGGAGAACACAACTTCCATTGAAAAGGCTGAATTGCTTGACTACAGCAACTAAAATCTGTTTGATGTCTGCTTTGATTATTTCTACCCTTTGAAAAAAACCTTTAAAAATGTGATAACCTACTTCCAAGGATTTTGCTTACTGCCTCTAAGGCAATACTGTAACAGTTCTTGACACTTGCCTGTAAAATGAGCTGTACTGGGGAGAGCTACTGTTCATTAGAATGTTTGTGTTTAGGGATATTATTCCTGTGATGAGTATTTATCCATAAATTAGGAAATGGGAGTTTTAGGCTGATAAGATCATGGTTTCCTTTTGTAGAAATTATTAATACTTTAGATTTATGACATCAGTGAATTTTCATGTGTTTGACTACTTTTGTTGCTGGGGAAATTAGAGTGAAATTTTGTCATTTCAGGTGGAACTAATTTAGATTGGGGTTAATTGCTTTAGTAGCCTAACATATTTTTGATAATACTGTAAGTGGCAAATATTATTAAGTTCTTCTGTTCCAATTATGTAAAAATATTGATTTCTGATTAAAAAGATGTTCTGTATTATAGATGGAGGCTGTACATTGCATTAAGTCTAGTCATCAGAATGAGGGAATTAAGGAGGTTTTGTTCTTTTGAAGCACATATGATTTGCAAGTTTCATTAAGTTGTGAGCTTATTATGAAAGTGTGTTCATATGTGTGGCAAAAGAGGGCTATATGAGTAAAATAAACTAATAACAACCCAGAAATCTGTAAGGTAAGCAGGAACATATGAGCTAGGCTAACCACTCAATATGCTTACTTTGAAAACAATCATATATGCAGTAGTTTTCATATCACTGTTCTACAGCAACAAAATAAGGGAACCAAAAATAAGCACAAGCCAGAAATAAAAAACCAAAAATTTAAAAGGAGACTCGTCAGAGGTGAAGAAACCAGTGTTTTGAAATGGATTCTTTCAGTCAAATCCAGGACTGCATGTCATTGTTGAACAAAATCGTGCTCAAATATAAAGAGTTTATTACATTTAAGGTGGAAGCCTCCATTTGAAAGATATTTCAACCAATTGAAAGATATTCTGTTGTTGAGCTTTTGGTTTATCACAGAAAAAGAGACAGTTGATGTCAAATGACAGTCAATAAATGTGGACTTCATTGGCTTTGTCTTTGAACCTGGAACAGAAGAGCAATTTGTTTTCTTTTCTGATTCTTTTGTCTCTAACTGGAAATCCTATCATGAACAACAGTCCCCAAAGTGGCCAAAGTATATTTAGTATTGGACATTTATTGGTCTGAAATAGCACTGTAATGGAAATACTTTTTCCGTGTAGCTGTCATTATCCTGGCCAGTGCTTTGACTGTTTAGATCATATGTTGATAACATAGAAGTTCTGAAAAATTAGGAGTTTGAACAATTTCTGTCATTGCTTAAGGCTGTGCAGTGTACATTTTTATGTGAAATTTGTGTTTGACTACCAAAGTGTGGATCAAGCTACATTGGAAAAGCATTTGCTTCTTTTCTGATATAAAATGAAAAAAAAGCATTTGTCAGCTAGGACGATGTAGGGAAATGTGTTTTAAATCACCAGACTTTATTAAGCATACAATAATGACTTGATTGTGTTTGATACATGGATTATGGGCTTGGTAACTTCAGTGAATGACAGACATCACCCCATCATTCACACACACAGCCTTTTTTACATTTGCAACAGGCTGAGGATGCTTTTTGTATCATGAAACCATAGTGCTGCATGTTTCTTGATGGACATAGTTTGAAAGGAGTTAAACAGAGAAGAGTTAGCTAGTGCAACATTGCTTAATGTCCTCTTAATGCTATTCAAATAACTATGTGAAAATTGATATGTAGTCATATGAATATGCCCTCTCTACTTTCTGTTGCTGTCTTTGAATTAGACACTGCCATAAGAAAGCTTTTGAAAGGGTTGTTCAGTGAGTGACATAAAAGTAGTATGTTACAAGGGGTGTGGGTAGTTGTATGTCCTAACAGAAGCTTATATGAGGTTTTCGGACAGCAACGTCAGAATAGAAAGGATGGTGCCAGCATTTGAGGCATATATGCATAGAATACAATCATTCCTTTTTTGGCTCTTTATAAGGTAAGCAGGAATCCATTAAACTGGCAAGAAGGACAAATATTTAATGAAGACCTAGTGAGGCAGTATCATTTCACTATGTTTGTAATGTAACGGTCTGTTTAGTTGCTGATTAAATCTTTTTATCTCAAGGAGTGGTTCTAGTCATCTGTTTTGTTCTACAAGAAACATGTAAGATAGAGGGGCAGGGCTTTAAGTCTTAAGACTGTTTTCTCTTAAAGATAAAAAAACTGCATGTAGTCCTCTCATAGCCCCAGTTGTACTTCAGTGGCAATAGTGAGAACAGAAAGATTAGGAAGAGTGGGAGCAGAATAGGAGAGCAGTTCTTCACCATAGTACTTCAGGGCTGAGGAAAAGGGCTTTTTGAGCTAGGTAATAATCATCTAATCCCAGCCATAAAGTCACCACAGTCTACCTTAAAGACAGTTAAGTACTTTGCCCTGTTGCTCTTTCTGGAAAGATGTTTCAGAACCTCTCCTCTAATGCTTAGAACTTTCTTTGAACTTCTAGCCTAAATATATTCTTTGATTCCTGGTTTTTAATATCTCAATATTGTTATTTAAAAATAAGTTTGTCCTTGGTGTGTAGCCCTCAATAAATTACAAACATTGATCATGTGCCTTCCTCAGCTTTTATGTGCTAGGATCAAACAAGCAGAGCAAGTAGCTTTTTGTCCGACCTAGTAAACAGCTTAGGAAGATACAGAGCCTAGTATCTTGAATTCTGAATTCCTGAATTCTGGATACACCTCACCTGCATCAAATACCTTGTACCTAAAATGTTTCCTCAAAGTCCTTAATAATAGTGCTAAAGCTCCACTTTGTCTGCTGAAAATACTTTATCAGGTATTGGTTAAGGTCAAGGCTTTTTTACAAATATGCCAGGTTGGCTTAGTCTTCTTGCAGTAAACTAGACATGAGTGTGTCATTTCTTTTTTCCTGTTGCTTTCAAGTGATAAGACTCCATGCAATCACAGGAATTCTGCTGTTTGTAATCATGTGGCTTTGAAGAGTTGCAGAATGTTTTCCCATTTCTAATATGCATATCCCAATGATCCTCCATTGTCTTCTGTAAGTTAGTGAGAGCCTCCCCTGTATCAAGTGTGCTTTCTGCAACCAGTTTTTATTGAAATATCTCCACTTTTTGTCAGGTTCACAGACATGAGATGAGTCTGAAGAAGGATTTTAAATAAGTCCATTCACTATGTTACCATTAGTCAGTTTTATATCCACTTTATTTTTGTTTTACACCCTACCTTTTCCAACTCAGTGATGGTTCCTGGGTGATACCATAGCAAATCTGGAGAGATTGGACTCCAGATTTTCCTTGCCATAATATTCGCTTTTAAAAGTTAACTTATTTGTTCCAGACTAATATGTCTTTTTAAAGTTAGGTTGAAATTATCTTTTTTTTTAAATTATCCTCCTTATTTTTAATTATCTTTTAATTAAAAAAAAAATAAACAACATCGAATTTTCACAAAACAAAGTCACGGTAACAGTTGTCTACATCACTTGCTTCTCTCTTCTTAACCCTTAGCACCACATTTTCTACTCTACAATATACTCTCCACTTTGATCTATCTTTGCTTTTTTTTTTCTACTCGCTGTTTCAAAGGAGTAGTACCCTACACATTTCTGCTGCTAATAACAGGTGCATTGTAAATTCCCTGCCTGGTGCCAATCCATTAATGATCCAGGAAACACAACTTAATAACTCCTTGTGCCGTAGATGTTGAGAACAGGGTTTGGATCCAAACATTTTTTTTAATGCTTGGTTTAATTTCCTAGGTCAGCTTTGTGTCTCTACTGCTTCTTTCTTTCCCCACTTCCCTCTTACTGTCCATTCTGTTCTGTTCAGTTGCTCATATGGTGTTCTCTTAAGACTTAACAAAAAAATGGGATAGAGGTGGGGTAGTGGGATTTTCATGATGACGTGCAACACATGAAAATTGAGTCATTGAATTACTGCTGAAAACGTATTATAGAAGTGGAAAGTAACAAGTATTTTAAATAATTTAAAATGTACTTGTTATTCTCTTAAATAACAGACTGATGTATGTTTGTGATGAGTAAATTTGTAGAAATGATTAAAGATATTGTAGGTCTCTAGCTATCACTTTAGGAAGACAACTAGTTCATGTGATTCCACAGGAAGTGAAGAATCCAGGATTCTGGGGGTTTTGCTGAGATGTTTTTCTTTCTTTTGTAGACCTTTCTAGTCTATTAAAGCAGGTTCCATTTTTGATCCAGTCCTTATTTCTACTGGTAGCTGTGCAACTGGTGACAGAGAGAGCTTTATCAGTCTTCCTGCCATCTGCAAAGTTTTGAATGGGAGTTGTGCAACCAGAATCTCTAGCTAATGCTGCTGCAGGACTGCACCTCCATCTGTAGCCTCAAAAAGCCTTTTCCCTTTAATGTGTATTTAGAAGTTTAGCTTTTCTAATTATTAATGTTAGAATCTATCCTGTTCAAATATTGAAGAAATTTCTGTACGGAAAAAAAATGCATTTGAGCCCCTTGGCTTAAACCAACAAATAGATTAGGAAATGTTAGAGCCTAGAGAAGAAAGGTAAGCCTTTTGTATTAATGAAACAGATGTCTCTAACTGAAATGTAAAGTAAATGGAAAAGCTACTAAAGGGACATATGTTCAGCAATGACTTGAAAAATGAGCTGGAATAAGAATATGGGTACATTTCATAAGTTGAAGTGTGGTTTTGAAACAACAGTATTTGTTAAAAGTTTCTTTTAACAAGATTTCCATTGAAATATGATAGTGTAGTATTACTAAGATTTTTAGTTGTAGGTAAGTAGGTAATGTGATACATCAAAAATTTAGGATATGATATTAACATTGTCATGCTAAATAGCAGTATTTTGCCTTTATATATGTAATGAAGCTGCTTACACGAAAAATCAAATGGCTATATAATCACAGAATATCAGAACTTGAGAAGGTGGAGGGGACCTTTGGAGATCATCTAGACCAATGCTCCTGCTCAAAACAGGCTCACCTAGAGCATGTTGCTAAGGGCTGTCTCTAGTTGGATTTTGAATATCTCCAAGGATGGATACTTTACAGCCTCACCAAGCAACCTGTTTCAGTGTTGTACAACCTTCATATGAAAAATACTTTTTTCTTGTGTTCAAATGGAATTTCTTTTATTTCTGTGTATGCCTTCTGCCTCTTGTCGTTTCAATTGAATGCTACTGAGAAGAGTCTGTCTGTTCTCTTCTTCCTCCTATACATACTGACAAGATATTTTCTGAACCTTCTCCATCCTAAACAATCTCAGCTCTTCCAGCCTCTCTTTATACGACAGGAACTCCAATCTTGACAACATCTTTGTGACCCTTCAATGGATGCACACCAGTATGTCCATGTCCTTCTTGTACTAGGGAGCCCAGAACTGGATAGAGTACTCCTCAGTACTGTACTCAACACACGGTTTCTGAGGGGAAAGCTCATCTCTCTCCACCTGCCGACGGTCCTTTTCCTAATGCAGCTCAGGAGGATGTTGAACTTCATTGCTACAAGGACACTTTGCTGACTCATGTTCAACTTCTTGCCCAACAGGACCTTCCACACCATTTTCTGCCCCATTGTTTTCCAAATTGTCGGTGCCTCGTCTTGCGTGGGTTTATTCCTCTCTGGGTGAGGAATATGTATTTCTTTTTGCTCAGCTTCATTTTCTCCAGCCTGTTGAAGTCTCTCTGAATGGCAGCACAACTGCTTCCAATTTTGTATGGTCTGCCATCTTACTGAAGGTGTACTTTTCCCCATCAGTCAGGTCATTTAAGGAAAATGTTAAACAACATTGGCCCCAATATCAACCCTTTGGGGTGTACCATAAGCAAGTGGCCTCCAGCTGAATTCTGTGGCACTAATCACAATCCTCTGACCCTAGCAGTTCCACCAGTTTTCAGTTCAACTCACTTCCATACTCTATCAGTAATAATGCAGATTACTGCTGCTATGTCATACTACTGCAGCACAGTTAGCTAAAAAGCTGTATATTCATTCTCTGTATATGCATAGAAGAGTGAGGAAAAGAAAGCTTTTCATCAAATTAAGGTTTTCCGTTTACAGAATACTGCAGAGTGTAGTACTTAAAATAGTAAAACTGCTGATTCTCTTTTTTTTTCCTCCTCCTTAAAATGAAGACATGGTGTCCTAGGGACACAGTGATGCGTTAACTAATACCGTCAACTTAATACATTGACACTGATTTCAAGAAGCAATCTAGTCTTTGCAATTTGATTTTGAATTCACATCCTGATGGAACTCCGTTGGAAAACCAGAAGATTTTTACTTCTCTGTGTGATGCTGAGGCATCTCTGAATACCTCCAGAGTTTGGAGAGAAACAGATCTTGGCATCTAAGCTGCAGTGAACAAATGGGAATTGAAAAAGTGCTAATGGGCACCTGTGCAAGTACACAGCTCTAGCCTTTACCTTTATTTCCAAAATCAATATAAATTCATATGTTCATAATCTGAATTTCAGAAAAATAATTGCTTTTGGTTTTTCTTCTTGTTGTCTGTAATTTCCTAACACTGTACATCTGTTTAACTTGGAAAGACTGAGCAAATCCTTTTCAACTGATGCTATAAAAGGTGCAGACATAGTTATTAGGTAAAATGTTACACATTAACTGCATAACAATGGAGAAAATTATTTAATAGTTTTTCTCTACTATTATTCTTCAGCATGCTAACCAACCATTTTGTATATTACATTTGAGTCTCTGCAAGTAAAGGCTTACCTTTTTTTATCTTAAAAAATTTTGAAAGCAAAAAAAGATGCCTAGCTGACCTCTGCATAAGAAGACTTTCCTTTTTTTTTACAGTGATCTACCATAGAAATGTTTTCTAAGAGTGCATTTATTTACAATGGAATCTTAGTGGATATCTGAAAAAAAATGAAACAAGATAATAAGGATGTAGTTTGTGTTGACAAATGCAAAATATCAGTTAGGAGAGATACTGATTTTTAGATATGAGTAAAATTTAAAAAACTAAATAAAGTAATCCAAATACTGAGTGTAACTTTATAGTTTCTGGATGGTGAAAAACAGGGCTGATTCTGCCCTTGTCATAATTTAGCATTTATATAGTGCTTACTAGGTACAAAACTCTTTATAGACATCAGTGATCTTCATTAGACTCTCTGAAGCAGGTAGGTGATCTATAAATGAACGGTATAGGGACAATATATTTTAGGCCTAGAAATGTGATAGGAGTTCAAACTTTGATATAGATTTGTTTGAAGTGTATAAAGGGCAGACTATATCCCACAGTATCCAAAAATCAGCTCTTAGAAGATACACTTTCATGTTTAAGCAACAAAGATACATGGTTTCATTCCAAATACTTAAATAACATCATGTCTCTTTGATAATGGAGCCTAGTCAGATGTAGTTTTTCATGAATGAATGTGTTGGCTACTAACTATACAGAACTCTTTTTTTTTTTTGAAGGTTCACACAGAATAGATCTTTAATTTACAAAGATTGTCAGATTTCGTTTCCATTTTTGTGGAAAGAAAATGAGCTTGTCTTTCCTGTCTCCACCCTCCTTGGTTGACAGACTTTCCCTCCAGCAATCAGTTGACAGCAATCAGTTTGAGGATTATTTCTGGAAGGAAAAGGTTTACAGCTTTACTTCAACAGTAGGATTAAAAAGAAAGTAGCTGTCATCAATTTCCTTGGCTTAACTAGTTAGAATCATAGCCATGAAAATGCCATATTACTCAACAAAGCTGTTCTGTGCATTTTATACAGTAGTCAGAAATTATTAAATAATGGGTGGCCAAGCCTTGTAAACAGCAGTTTGTAACATAAAAAATCAAAAATGGAATTTTGACTGGAACTTCAGAATTTGTTATTTATTGTTTCTAGATAAAATAATTCTTTAAAATAAGCCCTACACAGATGAAATATTTTATCTTGTGGCTTTGTCATATATGAAGGAAGCATAGATAATACTTTGGATAAAAAAGTTCATGTGTTATAACAGCCAGATTCTCAAGCATCTTCCAGGCTTGCCTAACATTAATTCCCTTGCTGCCGTGTTTCCTATTGTACCATTTATAAAGGAAAGTATTGTCAAGTTTAAGATGGAATATCATTTGCAGTTTGACAGATTCCTAAGATGCAATATGAAAATAAGCATTAAAGATTTTTTTTTCTAGGTTGCAACAATTGTACATCTTTTACACCTAATCCCCAAATACTAAATTCTGACAGTCTCAGAAAAATCTGACTCTGCTTCCTTTGTACTATATGCTACCTTTAGTTTATTCTGTAAATTAAGAGCTCTATTTTGTTAGACACTATTGTGTTGGGGTTTTTTAATCCGTTTGCTTAATTTACAGAATTTCATTTTACAGCTCTGATTTTGTTCTATACTATTAAAATTTGAATCTTCCAGTAGTTGTGGTAATGTGTGCATCACTGATTTTTTGGCTGCAATGGTTTTCCCTCCCCTCCTATAGTGGATAAATGAAAAACACAATACATAGACTTCTTTATGCTTCTAGGGTTTTCTAAATTCAAAATCTGACATGTGCACTGGAGAATGAAGAAAAAGAAAGGGCGTGTTATTTCCATACTCTACTGCACTCCTATGTTAGCTCCAAGTTTCTGGATCCTGAAGTAAGAACCATGCCTGTACACTGCAAAAAATCCCGAGAGATTAGGCCTCTTTAGCAGGTTAGAGAGCTGAAAATTTTTGTAGTTTACAACCTTTATTTACCACCCACCATAGCAAAAATGATGGAAGTTTAAGACATTTAAATGTTTGATGCCTGGCTTTTTATGCTTATACTTTATCTCCTGTATCCTGATAGGATAAATAGTGCCAGTGACAGAAAACAGAATTTTCAGTACTAAAGTCAGGTAGTAATGTATTTAGAAAAGAGCATTGTATCTCTTTTCTTTTCAGTCCTTGCATGGCCATAAACACAGAATATTGTACTTTAATACTCTAAGGAATTGTTCTACTTTGAGTCTATAATGAAGCAGTTTCCTTTAATCAAGTGGAAGCCAATACAAATACACAAGCATTGAACATAGCTCTATATTGCCTGCTGGGACATATTTAAATCTGTGCTAGTTTGCACTTGAAAGAAATGCTGTTGAAGCATTTTGTTATTTCTGTAAAATCTCTGATATTCAATGTGTAAAATTTCCATTTAAAAAATCAGGTAATATCATATATACCAATGTATACTGTTTGGCCAACTGTAGAGTACTACTATACATGTTTAAACATGTTATTTCTGTACAAGCTGATCATATATGCTTTTCACAGTAGATAAAGAAATATGGGCTGCTCTGCTGTTTCTCATTTACTTTTTGTGATTTTAGGGTGTTCTTATTTATTAAATAGAAATAATCATTTCCATGTATGTATGTGAGGAAGGGAATACCTGGCTGGGTCTTAAATGGCAAGCATTTGTTTTGAAGGAGATGATTTTATATTTATCTATTAAAAATTCCTTGCTAAAAAGGTTCAAAGAAAGAAGAAAGTTAGGATTTGCAGAGTAATTTTTTTTTAAATTACAGATCTGTCCATACCAGTTCTCTCTGCATATAGCTTATGGTATGTGCATTAGTATTTTGACACTGTCTCTGCCTGCACAGTCATGTGCTGTTGATCCTGATCCCATGAAATGTGTTCATTGTGCATAGTAAACAATAGCAACAGATACCTTATAATTTTTCATTTGTAGATGTTAATGAGGATAAGAAGATTATAATGATGTTTATTTTTACAATCATATTACAATCTCGGTTTTTTAAATAGATGGAGCAACCAAAGCATACAGAGTGTGTTATTTTATAGGAAACTTTGGGTAGGACTCAGAATTTAGTTTTGGTTTTTGTAGCTATGGAAGCTATGGAATGAGAGTTGTTTTTAACATGGATCTTCACTGAATAGTATGCCTCATGCACAGTGGTTTAGATCTACTGCAGTGTGTAATTGAGATGAGCTTGTTTTTACCAATTAAAAATGTTCTTACAATTGAAGGAATGTAGGAATGTTAAGATTTCAGTGTAGGGCTGGTCAGAAACTTTCGGAAGGAGTGTATCTGTTGACACACTACTTCAGCTTAGTATTTAATGAGAAAATGCTACTTCTGTCTAATAGAATTACTGTATTTCCTAGTCCTAACTGAATTTAAGGGAAATACAGTTCCAAGAAATCCCACTTGTAAGGCAGAGCTTACCGTGCTGGCAGCAGGAAATCTCTATAGCTAGGAGAGTTGGTTTCACTTAATGGAAAATGTCCTTAATTTTAACAAAGAGTTTGAGGAATACTTCTTCCTCTTTCTCCAAATCATCTAAGAAATTTTGCTTTATAACTAGAAAGAATTTTTATACTACTGAAACTTCAGAATTCCTTAGAACATGAGTTCTACCTTCCACTTAGCTAAGTATTGAAGTATAAAATATCTTTTCTTGACCTCTTAATGTCTAACTTACTCTGATTCTGATGCTGAGTAAATATCTAGTTAGCTTTAATACATTCTTGTTTGAGGTGGGGTGGCTTTGAAAAGTGAATATTGAATATTGCAATCTAATTTACAGGGTCTTAAGGAAAACATTTAGCCTATTTAAAGTTTTATAAATTGCTTTTTATTTAATGTTGAGGGAAAAAGATTAGGAAGGCTGAGTGAGATGGGAAGGGCTATAAAGTGGGTTTCCCCCAAAATAACTAGACAATCCTTTTTAAGGCCCATTCAGCATTATTCAGACAGGTGTAGCAGAAGAGGGTACCATGCACCTTTTGCTGATAATGTTTTTCTTCCTCACTTTAACATATAATGCAGCTATTATTTTAGAAGATGCTTTATTCTGTGTTGAAGAAGGAGGAACATTCAGTGTAATTTAGTCACATTTTCTTTTTACAGTTTTTACATTCCTTATGATTTCTGATCTCTTGTTCATTTGTCTGTTTCCTGTTGTCTGTCATTAAGTGCAATCCACACCTTGTGCAGACTTCTTTTAATGCAGTCTATTTATTCAGATTCTTTTCCTTTAAGTTTTGGGGGTTTTAATAATTTTTTAAAGGGTTGGTTTCTATTTTATTTTATTTTCCTCACATTTCTTTCCAGGTCTGTTTTTGCTCTCTGCTTGTCATTCTTCACCACTTTCTAATGTCCTAGATCAAGTTTTATGAGTTCTGAAATAAAACCCCCACCCTGTTGAACTGCAGATTTTGATTAGTGCTACTTGGGCTAGAATTTTCTTCTTAAATATTTTTCAGTAGAAGACACCTGTATTTTGGCAAAATCAATAGTTCAGTGGTTCAGGTGCTCATGTGATATTTGGACTGCAGTAAATTGGGAAGAATTAGGGGTTTGCCTTGCCGCATTTTGCTTATATGTTGCACTGGGGAAATATCTCATTTTTCCCCCCTTAGCAGAAGATAAGTAATATATTGAAATTTATTTTTTTCAGTTTAAGACTATTTTAAAGAGCTAGCTTAAGAAAAACTTTTAATTAATTTTAGGTGACATTTGGTTTGTGGTATTGAAAGGAAGACTTACAACTTTGAAGATTATGCTAAATTGGGAGGAACAATACAGTCATATTTTGTAAAAAACTTAGATTAATTAAGTATTCAGGGTAATAAATGTCAGATGTAGTTAAATACAGATATGTAATATTACTCTGGGGCAAGATTAAAATGGAGGGTTACTACTAAATGGAAAAATCTTAAAGTGTGCTGACCAGCAGAGGGATAGAAGGACCTGTTAGAAGAATACCTGGTGTATAAAGCACTGTTTCGTTACAGCTCTACTGCAGCTGGGGAAAAATAAAAAGGATAGTTATATATATAAGTAAGTAGAAGTTATCTAAATTTCTTCATTCATTTATACATAGGAGCATGCAAAGTTAAGTTGAACTAAATATTTTTATCAAAATCATATTAAGTCAATAGAGTTATAATATATTCCTTGTCTCCATTCAGTGTATTTCACTGAATGACCATTTTATTTGTTAAGAAATATGTTTACAGATGGATCAATGTATTTTAGACTTATTTTGGTTTAATATTCCTTAGTTTTCTTATACTGATATGGCCTCTGATCCAATCTGGCAAATTAATGTGTACTGTGCACATTTGCCTGAAAATAGTTTTTTCACATGCTTAAGTCATAGATTCACAGCATCTCAGTGAAAATGCAGACAGGCTAAAAATACTGTTGTACTTTCTTGCCAAATAGTAGACAACTTGCTGCATGTTAAACTGTTAATTTTTAGCGTATAGTAGACAGTAAATAGAATATCATTTTAAAAATGACATATTGTTGTTCCTGGGGGGAGAAAAGAATAGGAAACATGTTGAACAATAGCACCCTATTGTTCTAAAGAAAGATGGATGCCCAAGTTTTAACAGAGTCTAGGTAAGAAGAATGTCTGGGATTAATCCAACGGTAAATTAGGTTCTATCCTACTCTCATAGTCTGTGCTCATTGAACTTGCTATTATGTGGCAATCCAGTTTCTCCATGTGACACCAATATCAAAGAGGACTGTCTTTGCTTGCAGAGCCCAGTGCCATCCATTAGTCATCCTGCCTCTCTTACAGCCCAAAAAGTGATTTTACATTGCAATCCATTTCTAAGTATGGCCTTCTTTGCCCATCACCAGATTCTGCATTTGGCACAGAAAATGCAAGAAATGAGAGTCTGTTTTGCTGGGCTTGAATTTATTGGTGAATCAAAAAGATGGGGCTCAGATTCACTGCCACTGAAAAAGCTGAGCTTTCTGCTGTGAATAATCAACAGTTGGCTAGCAGCTGTGTGTGGAAGGGCTCAATTGTAGTGGAAAGCTAGTGTTTTATCATCCATATAATTGGTGTCTGAAATCCATCTGCAGCCATGTGTCAACAGATAGCTGAGGTTAGAAATTAACGATCTCTAGTAGTGATAGCCAATTCCTGCAGAAAAGCATAGATGCTATAAGAATATGGTAATGCTATATTACTGATGAACCACTGTTAGAAGCTGGGGAGAAGGACAGACCCTTAAGCCAAGGTTTTAGTCCCAGAACCCTGCCAAATACTAGTTTAAATATATGCTGACTACTCTAACTGTCTTACTTTGAGAATGGTGTAGGATGAAGAAAAGGAATTCCAAACCATCCATGGTGCAAAGGAACAATTCTAACTCGGAGACATCCAAAATTAACCTTGTAAAGTTAATCTTCTATGCCTCCTGTACTCAGTTCTTTAACATTAGAAAGTGGGGATTTGGGCTGTGGAAGTTGCTCATCTTTTTCCCTGCTCTTCATTTGCGGTCATCTTAAATAAATTCTATGTGCAGTCATTTTTGAGGCTAGTGTAAGGAAGTAACAGCTTAAAATTCTTACTGTTTGCTTTTAAGTAGCCAGTTCACTTTCATGCCTCTCTTTCTGTTTACTTTTTTTTCCCGCTTTCCTAAACGTGGTGAATGTTTTTTTCATGGAAGACAGCCTGCAAGTCCTAAATGGCACCCTGCTTTTCTAATTCTTAAATGAAAATCTTTGGGTTTAGATTTCTATATGTCATTTTGGTGTATATGCTGTCTTTACCCTCTCTTTGTCAGAATGATTAATGTGAGAATGGAATATTAGCAAACCATGTCACAGGAACGTTCTTGTCTCTCTGGAAAGGACTCCTATTCCTTTAGTGTATGTTTTGTTTGACAGTAAAAGTGGGATCCCACTGAAGGAAAAAAAAAAGATCTCTTTGGTGTGGGAATGTTAATGTTAATGTAACATTTGGAAAGCTAAGAAAAGAACAATTCCATATAACAGAAGTGCCATAAAAGAGTGCTCATAGTTTTCATTGCTTGCACCTTTAGAGTATGGCACAGTGTGAAAATCACTGGGGGTCTCCTGTGGCCCCTGGTGCAATAACTGTGCCGACAGCAGAGGGAACATTAAACTCATTGCCCACGGGAAAGTGTGAGGAGTGATACCCATGTTCCTACAATCCTTGTATGGGTAGGATGTGCTCATTAGCCTTCTGGCAGTCATCCTAGGAGAAGGACAACTCTGATTCCAAACCCGGGCAGATGGAGCTCATTTAGCCCTGGAAGGCCTTCCATCTAAGAGGTTAAACCTCCGTCCTAAGGACTTCGCTGCCAGTGTCCAAGCTTGCTAGGCCCTGACAGATGACCCTTAGGACTAAAGGGTGGGTCCAGCTCTGCGCATGCTGTGTCTCACCAAAAAAAAATCCACTGCGCAGGCTCGAGGGAGCTATCCGCTATCCTCTTTTTATCAGCGCGCTTGGAAAAGGCGCTGATGAGGAGTGTGGATGGAGCCCTCCCTGGATCTTCGTTCACGAAGCCTAGCCATGATGACCTTTAGAGTAAACAGTAGAAATTGATCCAGTCATTTAGTGCAATTCTTGTATACTACAATAATGGCAGTTGAGAGTAATTGTGTGAGCGGACAGATAGGAAAGTAGTAAAGGCACTTTAGTATTTAAGGGAGTATACTCTTTGAATTTTTCCCTGGAGAAGCCTGAGGTCGCTATTTTTCTATTTGTAACAATGCTAACTGAAGCTAATGTGCGACTGCCTTTCATTTAAGAAGCACCAAAATAATCATATGTCACTCAATAAAATAACAGTCTATGTATCTGAGGAGTTTTGCTGAGTAATTCTTGGGAGAAATGAGGAAATCTCACAAAGGTGAAAATGAACAAAACACTCATAAACTTGTGTAAACAACTACTTGAAGTGTGAATTCAGACACTGCTTTGTGAGAGCTCTTTAGATGCAATGGTTGATGGAGGTGAATAGTAAGGTAGAGAAACAAGGTACAATTGCCTGCTTGTTATTTGTTGTACTAAGAAAAGTGGAACTTAAACACTCTCTGTAAATAAGATTGCATTGAACACCAAGTTCCATCATCTGTTTCTTTCCGTAATCAGAAGAAACCTTGAGAACACTGTAATTTTATGTAGCTGTTTAGGTCAACTGTAGTCAAGCTGATCCCACCTTTAGCAAGAACCAACTCTTTCCCTGATAAAATAATCAAGATAAGAATAGAAAAAAAGCAAGTTTGTTATGTTTTGAAGCATTCCATCTCTGACCCAAGTAATTGTCCCAAGGGATCTCTAGAGAACTCCGGTTTTCTCTTTTTTTCTTTTTTTTTTAGAGAACCAGGAGCACTTTAGGCTGTTGAGGAAGCAGTTATTAAATCCTCACAGTGCACTCTTAACTTTTGAAAAACTTGCACCTGCTGTCATTGAAATGTCAGTGATGCCAGCCTAGGTATTTGATGAGGAAAGGACTGAACTTTTGCGTCTGACTCTTTACTGCTTAGTAACAAGAACTATAATTGAAAAAAAAAAAAAAAGTCATGTTGAAACAGAGAAGATACTAATTCTTCCAGAATGTGATGTTAGTTTTTTATGCTGTTTTATAACCTTAGATAATTTTGAAGCTGTGGGTAGTATGGTCTTTTACCTAGGTTAGCTTAGAAGTGTGAGAGTCTAATCTACAGCGTAGGGAATGTGCAAGATAATGATAAAAAATGTTGTTTCCTGTACCATTTTAAGAGTTAACTCTTACTCTATGTGTGGGTACTTAAAACTTTTTGCAGAATTAGCATTTACCTCTATTTCTCTTACTTTAAGATCCTTTTTCCTATTCCCATACAGTTCTTACAGGAGTGTGTTTTGTTCATATTGTTTGTATTTCCAAAAGTTTTTTGCTCCTGGAGAAGTCCATTACTCTTGAGGGAAGTCTGTGCTGGAGCAGTCTGTCACTGGGAGAATTGCAGCCCATGGAAGGGACCCATGCTGGTGGGAGAAGTTCATGGAGGACTGCTTCCTCTGAGAGGGACACCATATGGCAGCAGGGGAGGACTGTGAGGAGTTTTCTCCCGGCGAGGAAGGTGCAGCAGAAACAACATGGGAGGGACTGACAACAATCCCTAATCTCTGCCTCTCCTGCACTGCTGAAGGGGAGGAAGTGGAGAATCAAAAGCAGAGCAGAGATCAGAAAGAGAGAGATGGGGGTGAAAGGGAAGATATTTTTAAGATCCAGTTGCATTTCTCACTGTCCTACTCTGTCAATTGGCAAATTGGTAGTAGTTTCATTGTTTAAATGAAATTGATTTTTTTTTCCCACTTTGAGTCTGTCTTTTGCCTATGACCATAATTGGTGAGTGTGCCCTCCCTGTTATATGTCTCAACTCTCATGCCTTTTTTTGCATTTCCTCCTCTCCATCCTACCAGAGGAGGATAGGAGTGAGTGAGTGACTGCATGATGTTTAGTGTTGGCTGGGTGGGCTTAAAACATGACAGGCTTGAACTAAATTTTCCACAGAAGGAAGTAATTTGAAAATGCATTGAGGTTTTTAGAAGTACTTTAAGATTTATGGCTTGTAACTGAAGATATTCAGAATTACAGATTAATTGCTAAATTGCAAATACTGTGTATACTGAGGGATACAGAAAATATGTTGCATGTCACTACTGACATGTCCTAAGGCAAACTTCTATGTAAGAAATACTCCTTCAGGCCAGGCTTTCTCTGCCTAAGATCACTTCCCCACCTGTGAAATAGTCCTAGGGAAACTGAGGAAATCAATATAAATGCAGAGACATCAGAAAGAAGACTCTACACTGAAATTTTCCTATTATAGCATGTCTGCCATTTAAGTTTTCACAAAGTTTGTCAGGCTTCTAGTTTCATATTAGGAAATAGGTCTCCAGTAGATTGGATGGCAGGGTTTTTTGAAGACTTTATTTTGTGGGAATAGTAAAAGACAGAAACAAAAACTGTCTTTCAGAAGCTAAACCTCTAATCCTTGATTACTTGGCTAGGAAACTGACAGTTAATCCACTGGTACCATTAAGAATTATATCTTGTGGTTTTCATTTTCTCCTTGGGTAACAAAACCCAAAGAATTTAGTATGCTTGTCATAAATCCCTTTCCTGCCAAAGTGGTAACATAAAGACAGTTCCCATGGGAGTAGACTGTTTTTTCCAAACACAGTCTATATAAATCTTTTTTATAGATTCAAAACCTCTCAGTAGCCACAGTATTCTTTATGTTCTTTGGTGTGGGGGTTTTTTTTGAGATTAACTCCCATGTATGTTTATCTCCCAAGCATATTTGGGTGAACTTCACATTGGCTTGACAGTAAGCCAATGTCTTCTAAAATTAATACTTTTTTGCTATTGTGTACAAAATAAAGCCAACTGCTTCGAGAAACTATCTCTGTCTTCAGTTTTACTGAATTTCTGAAAATGAGATATCGTCGTCGTCGTGGCTAGGCTTCGCGAACGAAGATCCAGAGAGGGCTCCATCCACANAGATATATTCCAACAGCTATGGAACTCATAGTTAGAGTTCCAATTTTTGTGACTTTGGTCACCTGAAGAGGCATCAGAGTCTGTGTCTGTAGCAGAGTGTCCTAGTTTGAGTCAAAATAAGGTATTCCATGCCATACACATCTGTCCTGGTTCGAAAGGACAAATTTGGAAGAGGACCCTGTTGGGAGTCTCCCCCTTTCCCAAAAGGACAGAAAATGAATAATCCACTCTGTACAACAGGGGATGAGTTATAAAGAATAACTTTTTAACATAGAAAAATATATAACAATAAAAATACAGAATGATACAAACACTCCTGGTTCCCCCCTCACACCATCCGCCACCCCCCCACTTGCAGTAAAACCTGCTCGGGTGCAGTCTGATTAAGGTGAGGTGGCAGATGAGATGAAGGGTGAAGGAAACTCAGGTGGTGGATGATGATGATGGGTGGAGGAATGGATGAGAGCCGAAGGGATGATTTGGCCGCCAGAGCGCGCTGCCGCAAGATGGAGGAGACCATGCTTTCTCCCTCTTCCCTTCTCCTTCTTCTTCCCAGAAGCACCAGGGGCTCCCGGCAGTCCCCGCAGCAGAAGTCCCTCCCTCTAGCTTCCGCCTAGCACAACAAGGCAGTGTCGTAACTGCATGGTCACTTTTTCTATCGCTGCCTGCAGCAGCTCCTGGGTTCATGGAAGCAGGCTGTCGCTGTTCGTTTCCCCAGGGGGGGACTTGCAGGTGCAGGCTGCCACAAGCTGTCGCCGCTTGCCGCTCCAGGGCTGTCCCTGCCGCTTCTGCATCCTGCGCGCCTCCACACCGGGCGGGCACCGCCAAACAGGGGTACAGGCTGCCGTGCTGACCCGCTGCAGCCGGCTTGGCTCTGCTCCTACCCGCATGGCTCAGCCGGTGAAAAGGGCTACCCTCCCCCCACCTGCAGCCAAGGGTTTAGAAACACACATTAATGGTCGGGGGGGTGGAGGGGTAAAGGGGGGAAAGATGGATACCTCGGTCATTTACATACCCTATAACAATGTCATAGTCCATCCTTGAGGCTTTGATATTGAGCATGGTCCTTGGAGTCTCTCACATGAGGCCTAAGACCCCAGCAAAACAGGCGCTTAATTAAGCTAATTAGCAGCTAATTAACAACTAGTGTATATATAAGGAGAGGTCCGAGTCTTTATCTGGCCAGAAGGTTGAGCATCTGAGTGCTGTGAAGATCAGAAGCTCAGCTCTGTTCCTCAGGACTCTCTCTCTCTCTCTCTCTGTTTTGCCTTCAATCCCAGAAGACTGAGAACCCTGAGCCTAATGAAGATCAGCAGCCCAGCTCCTTTCCTACAAGACTCTACCTGTTCTGCTTCCCATCTCAATTCAGGAGTTCCAGGATCCAGCCTCTTGAGCCTGAGTCCCAGCTGCTGCTGAACTCCTCCTGCTACAGCATCAGTGGTGTCATAGTTACCATCAAGAGGGGTTTGGTTCTGGCATTGGTTCTGTGTATGTGTGTTATTTTCATTAAAGTAGCTTAAGTTTCATTTCCTACTTGGAGGCCTCTCTGTCTCTGTTAATTTCCCCTTTTCCTCCCTGGAGTGGGGGAAAAGGGGGACAATAGAAAATATCTGCCACTGGGTTGGTGGTTGACCCAGCCCTAACCCTTGTCATGGAGTGATCTAATAAAGGTGTTTTTGAAAAAAAATATATATATGTAAACAATCTTTGAATAAGAACAGATCTGGCTCTGAAGCATTGCTAGTACTATTCAGTTTCCTCTTTTAGCCATGAAAGAGATAATCATGCTCTGAGACAAAAGATTGCTTTTGAAGTTTAGAAACATATTTCTAGGTGAAAGTGAATTTTCATTGTTCTTCTCTTAATATTTATCTATGGTGACTCTGAGTTAGGCAAGATGTTTTCCTGTATTGATAATTTTTGCTAGGAAATCACTTGCCGATCACTTCTTTTAGTAAGTTTCAAACCTTTGATCATAGATTGATCCAAGAATAGATGGATTGGAAGGGACTTCTGGAGGTCATCTAGTCCAACCCCCCTGCAGTGGGCAGGGACACCCCTAACTAGATCAGGTTGCTCAGAGCCCTGTCAAGCCTCACTTTGAATGCTTCCAAGGATGGAGCCTCAACCACCTCCCTGGGGGTTAAATATAAATGTGGTTTCATTCAGGCTTTTTAGTTTTGCTATATTTCCCAGAACACTAACTGCAAATGAAAATCAATGTGCTCAGGTTTAGTGGCAGGTATATACAGAGGCAGGTGTTCTTGAGGAAATGTCTTTAACCTAAACTTGAATTTTTGTTCTTCTAAGATGTTTTTGAAATTATTCTAATTGTTTCTTCCAAGAAAAAAGAAAAAGTTACTATATCCAGCCCCAGAGCCACCATTATAGAATTATCATTCACATCTTTCTTTCAATTTTATTGTATAAAAATACTGTTAGAAACAACAAAGACAATTTCCTGAGTTGAAAAATCATTAATTCAGTTTTCCATGTCTCTTAACTTTGATATCTGATTAAAATTAAATAATACTAACAGTTGTTTTCTGAAATTCTTGCTGCTTTATAATTGTTTCTAAGAGCATCAAAGACTATAATGAAATTGATATTCTTAATTAAAATGTTATTGTACTGCTGAATACTAAGTATAACCTTCGTGATCAGACTGCACATATGGAACAACTCCACTGCAGAAAAGAATCTGTACGCATTTAAATACAAATAAAAGATTCAAGCCAGGCAACTTCACACTTCATTTTACAACTTTTTTCCATAAGCTTTTCTGTTAACTTGAATGTCTTGACATTTAATTAATTTTTCCATGCTATATTCACACGTGTCAATTTTAATGGGAAATATTAAGTTCAGTATCCATTAACAGTCCATCTTGGATTGAGGTCAAATCAAGTAAATCCCTGTGTCTGAACATAGGCCATTTAAGTCATTTAGCTTGTATACAGATTAAAGATGTAAATACAGTTTACTCCCCCAAGGGAGGAGAAGACTTCCTGTGTATGCACTAGTGAGTTCATACCTATGTGGTAGCTCTAATGTTGGATTCATTGAAGCTGTCTGTTTCTAATGCACTTTGCAGCTTGATGTAAGCATATATGGCAACTTCATGTCTATTTGCTGATATTGCTATGATTGTAGATCTTATATTAGCTCTTAGGGGAGCTGTTTATAAACTATACCTGGCTCAAGTAGAAGATGTCAATTTTCAGCAAGTCCAGATGCAGACTGGAAGTGTTATCCCATGCTCTCTCCAGAGATAATGCTGTCTGAGAGCTATACAAAAACAACTCTTGAATGACTGAAAGTGAGGATTTTTTTTTAATGCATTTGCTTTTATGCATGTTATTAATACTTCTTGGTTTTTACCTAGCAGTATTTTATTTTTTGAGGGGGGGATGGGTGGGGGGCATTGGGGAATGCTCTGGAATTGCTCCATAGGAAAACAAATACCAACGATACATCTTCAGAACAGATAGAGAACAAGGTAAGACGTACAATCAAACTCATTTCATTAGTTCTATGTTAAATAATAACACCTATTAAAGACTTTTCCCATTTAATTACATTCACTTCCTAAATATTTGAGAACACCTATCATGATCATTTAGCACTGTCCAAGTTAGCCCATGCCGAGCATCTGGCACTTCTTCGTAGATGAAGTGTTTCGTATATTAGTTTTTTGATTGTATCTTATGGAGATTAGATGATCTAAACTTCCTAAAGCTTCCTGTTGTACTTCTTTCAGGGAAAATCTAGGAAAAGACAAGGTGATACTTTGATATCTGTTTCTTTTTTACTATGTTCCTGCAACCATCTGTTCTTTTTAATTTAGTTTTATGCTAGAAAACTCTTACTTAGGGCAAAACTAGCTTTATGCAAAACACTGTGTGCTTCTTACATCATCAAAATAAGTGTTGGATTTTTTCATGGGATCACATTCCTTAGGGCAACAGTCTCAAACATGGGGTTTAACCACGTTTTTAAACTTAACCTAGTTAAATTTAACTGGTGGCTTTCTTCTGACCTTTTTTATTGACGTATTTTTTTAAAACATGGTTACTAATATACTGATATTTACTAAGTGGCAGTTGATCTTGCAAAACCTCAAAGGCCTTTTGTTCTTTGTTCTCTGATACAGGATTTCATGTGAGGCAACTGTTTGGCAGCACTGCTTGCTGTAACATCTCCTATGTTACTTTTGTCTGTGGTGTAGTTTTAGACATTTTAGCAGGATGCAATGAGAATACTTTGGATTATGAAAATTAGCTTCTCCCATTTTTTCTTTGTGTCACTTTATATTTACCTGTTTCAATGTATATTTCATAGAGGTCAGCAGTTACAATGAACAAAGTATGCTAATTTAAGAAGCAATCACTAGAAGCTGAAAATGTGGCATTAAATTAACTAAGTACTTATTGGAGACCAAATGGCATATTTATAATTTTTCATTAGATTTGATGTTGATTAATCATGCTTTACTTCAGAGACTAATTAACTGACCATATGTGACGTGATGTTCTCCATGTCCTATATGTACCAGCTTTATAATCAAGAAGAAATCACATTACACTAGAAATTATTGTAATGAAATTGTTAGCCAAACTTTATTGCTGCCATTCAAACAGAGCAGGCAGCACTTTGAACAAAAAGGGACTGAAGCTGATACCATCTAGCTTTTTTAGTGCAAGTTGCTCTTTCCCTTTTGTGTATCCTGGCAGAGAGTCTCACTGTCTTAAATACATTCATGCAATAGGTTTTCTTCAGTTTCATCTCTTGGTAACAGCTGTGGAATCCCAATATCACAGGAGGAGGAAATGCTCAATAGGAGGAGAGATGAATGATACATGTCTTAAAAGGAAGGGGTCATATCCTCCTCTATTCTCATATGACCAGATAAAATTCTCCTCATTTCTGAGACCTGGGCTACAGGGTAAAGAAAGTCAGGGAGATTACATTAAGCTATTGCTTTTAATGTGTCATTCAATGGGTTTAACAACAGTCTGATTTGAATAGAAAGGAAGGAATTGCATAGAGACAAATACCAGGCTTCTAGCACTAATTTGTCATCGTGGCTAAGCTTTGCAAACAAAGATCCAGGGAGGGCTCCATCCACGCTCCTCATCAGTGCCTTTTACAAGCGTGCTGATAAAAAGAGGATAGCACCCTCGAGCCTGCGCAATGGAGGTTTTTTTAGGTGAGACACAGCACACACACAGCTGGACTCACCCTTTAGTCCCTATGATTCATCTGCCAGGGCCTAGCAAGCTTGGACGCTGGCAGCCAAGTCCTTAGGACGGAGGTTTTATTAGAGTGTCCTCTTAGATGAAAGGCCTTTCAGGGCTAAACGAGCTCCATCTGCCCGGGTTTGGAATTAGAGTTGTCCTTCTCCTAGGATGACTGCCAGAAGGCTAATGAGCTCATCCTACCCATACAAGGATTATAGGAACATGGGTATCATTCCCCACACTTTCCCATGGGCAATGAGTTTAATGCTCCCTCTGCTGTTGGTACAGTTATCGCACCAGGGGCCACAGAACATCCCAAGTGATTTTCAGACTATGCCTGCATTTTATTTACATACGAGTAAAAACTTAAGATTGACTGTCAGCATTGGCAGCATGCCACAGCAGAAAGTATTTCATTATAAGTGCAGCAAAAATCTCAGTCAAAAGGTGCACTTCAAAGAATAAATAGCAATGAATTAACAAGGTATTTTTAAAAAAATAAACTTTACAGTGAAAAGGAAAAATAAAATTATCAGAACCAGAGGGAGCTCTCTTTTAGTATAACATTATCAAATTGAAATTTAAAGGCTTTCTAACACTTTGGAAGACATTTTAATTAAAAAGTTTTGGTAGTTAGGGGTTTTTTAATGTATTTTTCACTGTGCTTGGATTTTGATTGTTTAACTCTACCATGTATTCTCTCCAGACAGCTTAGTAGCTCAAACTCATTTACTATTAAGAAACTTTCCAAAGGTCAAGGAAAGAATGCTAGTCTTTAAAATGAAATCTTATCTATTTTTTCCTGAAATCTTTTTATTCTATTATCTGTCCAGGAAATCTTTAATTTACCACTAATGGGGAAAAAATAAGGCTTCAAAATAAAGTCTATGTATTATTTTCTTCAAAAACAGGTTTACAATAACACCATCAGATCTTTTTCCAACGAAAGATATTACAGAACTTATGCTGAGCAGAGTAGACACTGTCTTGGCAGGAAAGCTACCTTACCACCTGCAATATCCAAACTGAAATCAAGACTATTTGTAGTGGGAAGATGTGTACCACAGTTACTTCTTAAAAACAGTCTGCTGTGGTGAATTGAGGTCTTCTCTATGACACTGACTTGTTATCCAGTAACACTCTCCTTTTGGAACATGACCTATTGCTGTTAGTAGCAGCTGTGTATACTTGTATTATCTTACAAAGGTAGATAAGGCAGTTTAGTAGCTAGTAGAACCTCACTGTTTCAGACCTAATCTCCATTATCAGAAGTGTGGGACAGTCCTTCATTTTTTAGATTTTTTAAGTACTAGACTCACAAAGCTTTTTAATGCCAGTTGCCTTTACAAGCAGCATCTTCTGCTGCATTCTTGTCCTTAAGATATTTTAAATTGTATTTTATTGCTATATTTCTTGTCCAAAATTGCAAAAGGTACAGTTTTTACAATCATGTCAAGTGTCCATTTTTAGAGGAGGTGATGAATATAAGGTATAGGGGGACAAGAACTTAGAAACTGCAACCACAAACTAGATATTAATAAACATTTATTATCTTTTATTTAAAGAATTTAGGCATAGCTTGTAAATGATCAAAAACATGCTTAGATATGATACTGTCCCTTGTGAAGTGAATTTTTGCTCTGAGTGAGAAGAGACCTCTAAGTCACCACTGGTAGTTCTGTTAATACCTTTGCTGTATGATGATTTCTCTCCAAAAATTTCACTTCTACTGATGTATTATATTTCATTACCTATTCAGATTCAAAAGTGTGTTCTTAATTAATAGTAAGATTTGTCTACCAGATATTCCAGTTTCATCCTCCCTGCATGCAAGAGGCTTAAAAAATTAGTGAAATCTCAACTGTTGGAAAAAAACATTTTTTGTATTATTATTTACTGTATTACAATGTGTTTTGGAATTGAAGCTTGGGACCACTGAGTGGGGCTGTACAAATGCCAAAGACTTCTTCCTACAGAAGTTTATAATTTAAGCATGAACTTAGAGGCAACAAACAAAGAAGGAGGAGTAATTTGAGATGTTGAGGAGTAATTAAGATGTTAGAAAGTAAGGCCTTCCATCTAAGAGAAGGACACTCTAAGTAAACCTCCGTCCTAAGGACTTCACTGCCAGCGTCCAAGCTTGCTAGGCCCTGACAGACGAACTTTAGGATTAAAGGGTGGGTCGAGCTCTGCGCATGATGTGTCTCACCTAAAAAAATCCATTGCACAGGTTCGAGGGTGATAACCACTTCTAAAGCCCTGTAGCGACGGGCGAGGGTTGAAACAGCAGGTGTCAACATGCACCGGTGGCTGCAGACCCAACCCTGCA
>VWZO01014909.1:6516-95229 GCA_013396975.1 Bucco capensis
TGGGTTAAGATTAAAGGGAAGACAGGGGAGGGGGATGTTACAGTAGGGGTCTGCTACAGGCCACTTGACCAGCAGAACCAAGCAGATGAGGCCCTCCATAGGCAGATAGAAGTGGCTTCATGGTCACAGGCTCTGCTCCTAGTGGGGGATTTCAGCCACCCTGACACCTGCGGGAGAGACAATACAGCAAGGTACCAACAATCCAGAATGTTTCTGGATTGCATAGGTGACAACTCCCTCTTCAAAATGGTAGAGGAACCGACAAGAAAAGGTGCTATGCTGGACCTTGTTCTCACCAACAGGGAAGGGCTGGTGTCCAGTGTGAGCCTCATGGACAACCTTGGCTGCAGTGACCATGAAGCACTAGAATTTAAGATCCTCAGGACAACTAGGAGGATGTTTTCCAACCTTATGACCCTGGCCTTTAGGCATGCAGGCTTTGAACGCTTCAGAGATCTGCTGGCCAAAGTACCATGGGACAAAGCCCTAGAGGGAAGGGGGGCCAAAGACAGCTGGTCAGTATTCAAGGATCACCTTCTCCGTGTCCATGAGCAAAGTATACCAACAAAAAGGAAGGCAGGAAGGAATGCTGGGAGACCTGCCTGGATGAGTAAGAAGCTCCTGGACACATTGTCTCACAAAACCAAACTTTATAAGGAGTGAAAGAAAGGACAGCTAGATTGGGGGCATATAAGATAGCTGTGTGAGCAGCAAGAGACCTGGTTAGAAAAGCTAAGGCATAGTTAGAATTAAATCTAGCCAAAGAGATCAAGGGGAATAGCAATATATTAATGGTAAAAGGAAGACTAGGGAAGGTGTGGGCCCCCTCAGAAAGGAAAGAGGTGAACTGGCGACAAGTGATACGGAGAAGGATGAGGTTCTCAATGACTTCTTTGCCTCAGTCTTCACTGGCAAGGGCTCCAACCACACTCTTGAGGTCATGGAAGATAATGGCAGGTGCTGGAAGGGGGAACTGCCCATTGTAAGTGAAGATCAGGTTTGTGACGACCTAAAGAATCTGAAAGTATACAAGTCCATGGGACCCAACGAGATACACCCACACGTCCTGAGCGAACTGGTGGATGAGGTTGCTAAAGTGCTCTTCTATTACATTGCAAAAGTCATGGCAGTCCGGTGGAGTCCCCACTGACTGGAAAAGGGGAGACATAACCCCCATCTTCAAAAAGGGGCAGAAGGAAGATCCAGGGAACTATAGACCAGTCAGTCTCACCTCTGTGCGTGGCGGGATCATGGAACAGATCCTTCTGCAGGCACTGCTGAGGCAGAAGAACGATGATAAGGTGATTGGATACAGTCAACACAGCTTCACCAAGGGCAAATCATGCCTGACTGACCTGGTGGCCTTCTATGAAAAGGTTATATCAGTGGATAAAGGAGCAGCAACTGATGTCATCTACCTGGACCTGAGCAAAGTGTTTGGCACTGTCGCGCGTGACATCCTGGTCTCTGGGCTGGTGAAATACAGGTTTGATGGATGGATCACTCAGTGGATAAAGAACTGGCTTGAAGGCCACACCCAAAGAGAGGCTGTCAGTGGGTCCATGCCCAAGTGGAAGCCAGTGACAAGTGGAGTCCCTCAAGGATCAGTCCTGGGACCTCTCTTGTTTAATATCTTTGTCAGGAACATGGACTGTGGCATTGAATGCACCCTCAGCAAGTTTGCTGACAACAAACACCAAGCTGTGTGGTGTGGCTGATACGCTGGAGGGAAGGGATGCCATCCGGAGGAACCTTGACAGGCTGGAGAGGTGGGCCCTTGCCAACCTCATGAAGTTCAACAAGACCCAAGTGCAAGGTCCTGCATCTGGGTCGGGGCAATCCCAAGCACCAATATAGGCTGGGCAGTGACTGGCTTGAGAGCAGCCCTGAGGAAAAGAACTTTGGGGTGCTGGTGCATGAAAAGCTCAACATGAGTCACCAGTGTACACTTGAAGCCCAGAAATCCAACCATGTCCTGGACTCCATCAAGAGAAGCATGGCCAGGAGGTTGAATGAGTAATTCTCCCCCTCCACTCCACAGTCTTGACACCCAGCTGGAGTATTGCATCCAGTTCTGGAGCCCCCATTACAAGAAAGATATAGATGTGCTGGAACATGTGCAGAGAAGGGCCATGAGGATGATCAGAGGGCTGGAGCACCTCTCCTATGAGGACAAGCTGAGAGAGTGGGGATAATTCAGTCTGGAGAAGAGAAGGCTCCGAGGAGACCTTCTTGTGGCCTTCCAGTATCTCAAGGGGACTACAAGAGCACAGGATGTCTGACAGCAATAGGACTAGGGGCACTGGAAATAAGCTTGAGGAGGGTAGATTTAGGTTGGATGTTAGGAGGAAATTCTTCCCCATAAGGATGGTAAGACACTGGGACAGGTTGCCCAGAGAGGTGGTGGAAGCCCCATCCCTGGAAGCTTTTAAGGCTAGGCTGGATGGGACTCTGAGCAACCTGATCTAGTGGGAGGTGTCCCTGCCCATGGCAGGGGGTTGGAACTAGATAATCTTTAAGGTCTCTTCCAACCATGACAATTCTATGATTCTGTGTAAGTTCAAGTTTCTCAGGCTATTCAAAAAGACTGTAATTTCTCTTCATGCTATTTTTCAGTGCATCCTTCAGCATGGAAATTGCCGTTTGATGCTTTCTTGTTCACAAGCTCTCTCTAAAGCCTCAGCAGCTACTTACAACATTCCTTCCATGGTTAGAACAATAGCAATATGGCTCATAATTGGAAGCTTCTAGTGGAAACTATATCAGATTGGTATAAACCCTGTGGAGATACTGCCTTATGTTTTTTTCTTCTGGGATTTCTACTTCTATAGTGAAGCTGAGGTGCATGAACAGCCTGAGTACACAGCACACCATGCACAGTAACAATGAAACAGTGTAACCAAAGTCTGTTCTTTTTAGCCTGTTTTCCTTGGAGATTGCATGGCTTTTTTCTGATCTGCTGTCTCTCTACCCTTGGCTTTTGAATGTTCTGGCTAATTTCAACTAGAATTCATGTAAAGGAGGCATTTTCGAAAGTCTTTAGTTGCTTTAAAATAGGCAAAGAAGGTAAAGAAGTCTGATAGTCCACCAACCACAATGCAACAAGCCTTACTAGACTCAAGAGAATTTATACACAAGAAATCTTAAGAGAATCTGATTTGTTCAACATTCAGCTGAGCCACAGAGAATCAAACCATGAAAAGCAGATCCTTGATAGACTGCGGCTTGTGAAACTACTCTGTCAAAGTGGTTTTAAGTGTGGAAGTTGAGCTTTAGACCAGCTGGGGAACACACACCATCTGGAACTACTTTATATTGAACATGTCGTGGTTAACAAGATTCAATTTCAAGTAAGCTAAACACTGAAGGAAAGCATATAGAACCCTGAAAGATTTAGCAGCACAACACAGGCATCCAGACAGGTGTTTCAAAAGTTCAAATTTTCTGGACAGAGTGTATGTTAGATTCTTCTTGCTATCAAAGCAAGACCTTGATGTTCAGAGTCTTTTAGTATCAATCTGTATGTGAAGGTAAAAGAGGTGATCTTGACTCTGTAGCTTATCTTAAGGGTTTTTTGTTTTGCCTGAGGATTTAAACTAAGGTGTTGATGGGTCTTGAAAGGAAGTTTCTTCATGTCTTCTATGCTGTAGCCGTTGTCTTATTATGTTAATGTAGGATCATCATGGGGAATGTCACTCCCATGAGACAGTTGAGTCAGTACTAAACTTGGTTTGTTAATATCTCAGCAAATGATGTGTTCTAGAATATAAGGTAGGATCTTCTTCAGTTGTCTGTCACAGCTCTTTCTTGCTCTTGCATTTCAGAACATTATATAAAACAAGATACAAAGATATAAAGATATAAAGATATACAAGATATAAAAATGAACATTATAAAGATATAAAGATGAACATTATAAAGATATAAAGCGCTGACCATTGCTTTGTTTCCAAATGTGGCATTTTCCCCCAGCACTTCATATTCTCTCAGCCTCCCTGTAAGGTACACAGCTTGAAATTAAAGCTTTACCAACTGGGAAAGCTTAAAACAGTATGCCAATAGATGATTCTGAGGCTGTAAAGAGAGTTTTATTCCATGTGTGGCATTTGAAATGGTTATGTGAGTGCCAGACAGTAACAGCTCCATGCTTTTTAACTTGTGTTTTTGTATTTGCAGCAGACATCGGAGTTTAATGTATCACTGCCTTTCTGTGGCAAAATCTGCTTGTTTCCTTCCAAAGGAAGATGGGCACGTGTAGAGGTAAGGAGTATTCAAAGAATAAGTACTATTTTGCCCCAAGAAATGGCTCTTCTGTTTATTCAGCTAAAGCTGAATCTGTATTTTGTGTAAAACGTGTTCTGATATATGTTTCACTGTTGTGTATTTAACCTCAAAACAGTACTCTTGCTTTCTTCTTTCAGATAAGGATTATTCACACTAGAAGAGCACTTGATGTGCAGTTCATGGACACTGGAACAGTGGCAACAGTAAAAGTATCAGAGCTTAGAGACATCCCACCGCAATTCATTAGAGAACTAATTGCAATACCTCCTCAGGTATAAGGACATGTTAAAGCTAACCTATGCTAGATCTCTTGGCAGTGTTTGCAGTACTGGTTTTACATGTTCCTCTGTCTCTTTCTGTGTTACCTAGAATATTGTGTTCAGTTTTGGGCCCCTCAGTACAAGAAAGACACAGAGGGATTTGAGTAGGTCCAGAGAAGAGCAACAAGGCTAGTGAGGGGTCTGGAGAGTAAGTCTTATGAGAAGCAGCTGAGGGAACTGGGGTTGTTTAGTCTGGAGAAGAGGATGCTCAGGGGAAACCTTATCTCTCTCTACAACTACCTGAAAGGAGGTTGGAGTGAGATGGGAGTAGGTCTCTTCTCCCAGGTTAACAGTGAGAGGACAAGAGGAAATGGCCTCAAGTTGCACCAGTGGAGGTTTAGATTGGACATCAGGAGGAATTTCTTCACTGAAAGAGTTGGGCATTGGCCCAGGCTTCCCAGGGACGTGGTGAAGTCACTATCTCCAGAGGTGTTCAAGAAATATATAGATGTGGTACTTAGGGATATAGTTTAGTGGCATGGTTGTGATAGGTAGATGGTTGGACTTGATGATCTTAGAGGTCCCTTCCAACCTTAATGATTCTGTGAACAGACTGGGAACCATTCTCTCCAGCCAAGCAGTCTCACAGCAAGTGAGCATTCTGTCATGCGTTATTGATAGTTGGGCTCAACGATCTCAAAAGTCTTTTCCAACCATAATGACTCTGTGATTGAATCTGTCAGCATTAATGAAGTTCATGTGAATAGGAACTTGTGGGCTAGTTTCCTTATTACTAAATTATACTTTGTGTGTTTAATTCTGTTCTTAGGCTGTAAAATGCTGCCTAGCAGATCTGCCACCTAACACTGGCATGTGGACTCCAGATGCTGTGCTATGGCTGAGAGACGCTGTGATCAATTCTCCTGAATTTAGCATGAAGGTAAAGAAAGAGCATTTTGACAGAACAACTCCAGAGCCTTAACCATGACTCAGATTTATTTTTGTTACAGAAGTTTAAAAGTTTGTAGCCAGCTCTTGGACATAAATTATAGACGAAATCCATTTCTTAGGACATTTGGCATAAAACTAACTTGCATTAGCCTGTTAAAAGCTTCTCTTTTCCCCTCAAGATTTTAGCAACTTTCACATTATCCTTTCATATTTTGCTGTCCCAGTCCAACTGATAAGAAACACAGCTGTTAATGTTTCACCACATAAAAAGATACAACTGTTAATTTGTTTCTATGCCTCTTGTGGGCATAGCTCTTTCTCCTGGTTTTGGAAAGCAGCTTTATTTTTTTTGTTTGCTTTTTCTAATCCAATGTGATATAGTGTATGCTGTTGTAAACCTAGAATTGCTGTTGTCTTTGAGATAAAATTATTTCCATTTGCAGTATATCCTGTCCAGTTTAATTAACTGAAAACACCGTTCTAAAGAAAATCTCTTACTAGCTACAAATTAAACAAAACTAATTTTCTCTTTAAAAATCTGACTCCAAATAATGTCACAGCACACTGAAGAAGTGTTTTGTATATTTCCTTTACCTTTTTGCTTGCTTTAACACCGGAGACCATATAGTTACAACATAACCCCTCTGGTCTGGGAGCATCTGGCTTCTCTAAACATCCTCTTCCAAGACAGTTTTGAGTATGGTGCTAGTTTTTGCTTGATAAAATAATAAATGACAGATGTATGCTTTTAATTGTGGAAAGGTTTTATTCTTGGCTTGAAAAATCAACAGAAGAATCTGTAAAGAAATGTTATATACTTTGGCAAATTAAAATTTCACTGCTTTACTATCAATAATGCTACCATATCTGATGTTAAATATGAAGTATTTGTATGTCAGTACTTGAAAGTTACTGCATGATGCAAATCTGGAAGCTTTTTTTCATCCTTATTTTTCTGCCATCCTTAATTTAGAAGGCTTCATCTCCCATAGTGACAGGAAGAGAATTTTGATGGATAAAGTGTTTAATATTCAATAGCATTACTCAGTTGTTTAGATCTGTATGGAAAGTGGCTACTTATCTTGTGAAAACTGGATTGTACACATAGTACTCAAATCAAACTTGTTGAGTACAACAAAACTCAGCTTCTAAGTTTTGTATTTGCTTTACATTAGTAGAATATCTGCAAATGCTTTTTTTAGCTGCTGTGAGTTGCTTACTATGTCCAACAACTTCATTATGATATCTAAGAGAATCTTCAGAATACTTCTGTGCATATAGAATGCAATAAACTGTTGAAGGCATTAGTCTTCTGTACAAAATGTACTCAGATGTGCATTTAACAGTGATTAACTGGCAGTTAAACTGTATTTTGTTTTCCAAGGTGGTTAAACAGGATGGTTCAAAGGGAATTGCACACATTTACTTGTTCGCTCCAGGGAATTTCCCAGACATGGATCATAGCATCAATCGACAGATCAAAAATGCAGACTTGTGGAAGCATCAGAAGGATGTTTTCTTGAGTGTTACACCCAGTGAGACTAGCTCCACAAAAGTGGCAAGTGATGCTTCTGCAGCTCAACGGGTAACTAGTGGAAAATCAGAGAAGAGTTTCTCTGATTCAGCTAGAGAACCCAGCAGTGCAGCATCTACCATTGATATGCCTCCTCCTCTACCCTTGTCAAAGACTGGTGAGCTCATGGATGTCTATGTCTCAGTGGCTTGCCATCCAGGTCACTTTATTGTCCAGCCTTGGAATGAGCTACATAATCTGGAAGCCCTAATGGAAGAAATGATCTTGTACTACAGTAGGGCAGAAGAGAAACCTGTGAACATTGAAAAAAACAAGCTGTACGCAGCTAAAATTGGAAATCAGTAAGTAGATACTTAAAATCTTTGAAGGCAAGCAAGCTTACCTCTGCTAAGCTAGGCAAGCCTAGCTCTGCTTTGTCTGCATTCTTAACAAGGTGGCAGATGTCCAACAGTATCTGAGAGATTAAGGGAGTAAATGAGGTGGCAGTCTCTTCCTGCTTCCAGATTGTAGTTGGAAGAGTTGACTTTAGTTCAGATAATACCAGATCTGGACAGCATGAGACATGTCAGTGAAGATCTTTTGTTTGCATATTACTTTACTGGTGCCTTGACAGTGTGGGAATACAAATTCAAATTGTCTATTTGTTTTCTCTCCCTTTTTTTCAGGTGGTACAGAGTCATAATAAAAGGAGTTCTTAGGAATGGGTTTGTGTCAGTGTATGAGGCAGACTATGGTAAACATGAGTTTGTCAGCACAGAAAAAGTACAGCCACTCATGGACACCTTTAGAAAACTACCTTTCCAAGCTATACCAGCTCAGCTTGCAGGTAGGTAGCAAGCATTGACAATTTTTTGTTGTTAAAAGTCTTACATCAGCAGGAATACAGGAGTGTCCAGTTGAGCAGGAAGTGGACAAAGCCAAAGGTTAGTGACGTAATTGGGGTTTTTTTGCTGAAGTAAGCATCCACCTGCTTGCAAAAACATGCTGAATGTCCTGCATGTTTCTGCAATCCAAGTACCTCTGCTTTTCTTTGTGACATAGGTGGTGATGGTTCAGTTTTATGATTTATTTTAATGCTACCATCTATAAAACTGAGGATTGCTTAAGCTTTCCCAGCAGCTGCTTTTCATTGTTCATGATTTAATGTGTGTGATTGTCTAATATGCTAATAATAACTAATAAACAGTGAAATCAAAACTGAATGTTTTTTGGATCTTTAAACAAAACTCATTAGAAAGTGTGACAGTTATGATGTATCTGTTAAAAACAACTTACCTTCTGATTATCAAAACAGGAACTAGATTCTGATTGTGATATATCTGTTGTTAAAAACTTACGTTATGATTATCCTAAGCTACATAAAGTTAGGAACTAGATGCTGAGTTTCTGAAGTTTCTCTTACCTGTCTTGCCCCTGTTGCACTGGAAAACAGTGAATTACATATTTGGAATCCAAAGCTGCCTGAAATATATTGAGGTTCTCAAAAAAAATCCAGACAAACAAAACTCCACAAGCAGGGTGGGGGCCTTCAAGAGACTTAAGTAAGATTAATTTCCTTGAGAATATGGGGCTCAGACAGTGTGCATACATCTGATAGAATTAAAAGCATTTAAGACTTGATCTCTCCTTGCTCTCTTTTCTTTCCTTTTCCAAATTTTTCTTTCATTTCTGCATTGCTTTCAGATGTATGCATCTCTTCCTGTTCAGTTGCTGCTTTCTGCTGCTGTTTGGTCATCAATAGTCTAGACTTCAGTTACAGAATGTGCTTATCTGAAGTGACAGGCCACTAGGAGTTGGTGATCCTAGGTTGCCTTTTGTGGATCTGCTTTCCTGCCTAGCCTCCTCTGTGTGACCTTGGGGTTGCTTAAACTGGTGATGATGGATGTGTTACCGACAGGCTTGGGGTCCTAGGATTGCAATGCTGAACTGAAGCTGATCTCTAGCTATGTCTGTCTGTTGGGGTAGTACAGGATCCAGCTGAGCAAGCCTACAAGTCATCCACTTTTCCTGCTTCACAGAATCCCAAGTAGCTAGTTAAGTTGGCCTCTGAACTGCTTCCTATTGTCAAAGCAGGCCAGCTGAGCCCGGAAGACCGGTAACTATTGTCTTGCTATTCTTCCACTTCTCTCTTTTCTCATGTCTGCTACTTCTCAGTCTCTGATCCATCTCCTTGTAAATCCCATTTGCTTGCCTACCAGCCTTTCCTAGCATTAATTACCCTTTCTTAACTGTTGACTTCTCATTTCCTTCTGTACCTGCAAGGAACTGTGTTTCTGTGTTGTCCTGTCCTATCAACAGCAAAGCTGCTGCTCATAGCAAAAGCAAAGTGTTGTCACTTTGCTGCTTTGCTTCTTTTATCCATAACTTGTTGTTTGGGTATTTGTGCATGATATGTAGCCCCTTGTGTCTAGATATGGTGATCTGAGGAGACTTGAGTTCCAAGTCTGCAGGAGCCACTTCTTTCTTGGTGGATTACAGTCATGTTCAAAAACCTATTTGGGTTCTAGCGTCACATTCTTGAGCAGACTTGACTTTGTGGGATGCTGCTCTCAAAATAAAATAGCAGCAGTTATGAGGCATTTAAGCAGCATTTCTCTTCATTTCTGCTCTCTGCAGATCTAGTTTGGAACTTGAAGGTTTGATAGATGTTTTAGTAGCTGGTGCTGTTTTGAGATGAAATAAAAATCGAAAACAAGGCCAAGAGGACAAATAATTGCAGCACCCTCAGGCAGAGGACAAAGAAATAGTTTGTTTTGAAAGGATCTTTAGTTGACTTTTTGTCACATCTTCATATGCCTTGATCATGCATGGCAGCTGAAACACTTTGAATTACTTAGTGAGTCAGTGCACTTCCCTTTCGCTTCTGCAAACTTGTCCATATCTTTAGACTTCAAGAAAAAAAATAAATGTCCTAGTCTCTGTAATAATTATGCTTGTTTGTGTGGGAGATGAGTGAGCTTCTGTTTCTTCTATAGTTAAGCTTCATTCAGTAGCACTTGAACATCTGTTTTCTCAAGTATTTAAACTCCCCCCACTTTTTGATAAACTTAATCATTCAGATTGTTCTTGTCTGTATGTGACCTTCTGTTTTGCTTTACTTTTGTCCTAGGAGTGAAAAAACAGCAGTGGTCAGAAGAGGTATCAATAGTGTTTCGGAATCTTGTAGAGAAGAAACCGTTGGTGGCACAGATAGCAGCAGTTCATGAAAGCTCTAACTCTTGGGATCGAAAAATAGTCACTTTTCTCGTGGACACCTCTCTTCCAGAAACTGATATATGGATTCATGATTTTGTGTCTCAGAGTCTTGTGGAGTTTTCAAAGGGTGATTAATCACCACTACCTGAAATGTAGCAGCTCATATTCTTTAGCAATAAAATAAGTAACAGGCTTTGAAAAATAATATAACTACTACATGGCCTTGAACACATGAAAGGGGATAAACTTTGAAAAATCTGTGTTCTGTGATAAGTGTTTAACAAGATTGGGTTCTGTTGACTTTAGGTTACTTTCTGAAAATTTGCACTTTGTTTAATGCTAGAATGTTTGGTTGAAAATACTTTAAAAAAGAAGTTATTTATCAATAAAATGATGTTGACTGTTGTTGTTGTGATCTTTCCCTAAGTTTGGGGAGGATTTTTTTATCTCATAGCTACTACTCAGAGCCATTACTGAGTACTCCTCCCTTTTTCTATAACTAGCATTTTTATTACTCAGAAAACATGGAAACAATCCTCAGTATTCATAAATTTAGTATCCAAAACATGCATTATGGGTACGGGTTTTTTTCCTCCTTAACTTCATAAGAATTGAATAGTTGAAAGTGCATTTTTTGGCAGACTGTGTTTGTGGGGCTTAACTTTTACAGAAGGGAGTGCACTTTGTGCACTCACTAGCGTCTGCTGTTGTGTAGCAATCACAGAATCACAAAGGTTGGAAGAGACTTCTAAGATCATCAAGTCCAACCATACCTATCACTAACATGCCACTGAACCATGCCCCTAAGTACCATATCTAAATGTTTCTTAAACACCTCTGGGGATGGTGACTCCACCACCTCCCTCAGCAGCCTATTCCAAGACTTAATGACCTTTCAGGGAAGAAATTTATTCTTATATCTAATCTAAACCTCCCTAATACCACTTTTCTGGACTCTACCCTCCTCACCCCACCCCCTGACCCACAGCTAAATTTAAGACATTCTTTTCCCTCTTTTTTTTGGTAGTTTATTTTCATGTATGCTTCTGAGAAACTTTGAAAGACTGCTGCTCCCTGGAGACAGGAGCAAGCAATGTTCTATAAGTGCGTGAATCAGTGCTTAATGTCCTCCAAACACAGTATTTTTGGCCTGCTTGAGAGCCTATTATATTTTTGGACTCAGAAATATTTAGAGGAGATGGAGACATGATTATGTTTCATCATCTGCTGCTTAGATTTCAGTTGGCTCGCCTTAGTTCCTTGAGATTGTTAAACACAGCATTAAAGCTTTACACAGGGACTGCCAGCAGAAGGACTTCTGCTGTGCATAGCTATAGAATCTTTCTGGTAAGACACAAGCTCAGCTAAGAAACTCTGCCAGCATGCTGTCTACATAAGTAGAGGAGACTGGACAGAGAGGAACTATGACTTGAAAGGTGCAGAGCATCTCTAACAGTAGGATGGGAGAAAGAAAATGTATGGAAATACTATGATGAGTAAATAAGCTGTTGAAGCTTGTTAAAACTCATGTTTGCACCCTCTTAGTCTAATTCTGAAGAAGGTTTGGGCTAAGCAGGAGTCCTCTTGGGAGTCTGGTGAGTGTCTTTTCTGCCTGGACTGCACCCAGCATATATAGCAGAGCCCTTATGAGTAGAGTAGGCAGTGATAAACTGCTGATCTAATGCGAACTGTTAACATGGTCTTGTCCTTATTAAGTATGCTGAAGTGAGACTCTCAGGTGCACTTGTTGAGAGAGAAGTCATGTTAATGCCCAAGATATTACTATTTTTTCCATATTAATCAGTTTCTCCTTCCTCAGCTGCCACTGCAAAGAAGGTGAAGAAGGCAAGTGAAAGAATGAATGTGATTATGAACTGCAGTAGAATAAACTTCCAAGCGGAAGTTTCCTTCTGTGTAGAACTTCTTCCGAGTCTGCAAACCTGAATGGTGCAGGTCATCAATTCCTGAAGAGCCTGAGAGTTCTCTTTAAGTGTCAATAAGAGCATATGCCACCAAAACCTTGCAAAGTCTGATGGCCTGCTGACTTATAATTGTAATGGCATAGGGCATTTTGCTGAAACAGTTCTGAAGTTTGTCTGATTGTGTGATAAATGGTTGTGGTGTGTTTGCATTCCTTGAGGCTTGGGGATCTGCTGTGGGCCAGGAGTTGATTTGTGTCGGTGAACTGATGGAACAGGCTTTGGGACTCAGTGCTTGTGGTATCAGGGGAAGGTGCCTGGCAGATGTTTGAGGCACTTAAGATGCTTTTTGAGCTGCTTGTCTGCTCCTTCTGGAGTATGCCTCACCCTCTCTGTGGTTGTTAATGGCTGCTCCAGAGTCTAAAAAAAAGATCAGAAGCAAGGACAATATTCATACAGTCTTGTGCATTTGCATAGCTCAGTACTGGAGTTCACACAGGCTGCCTCTATGTTGGTGAAAAGGACTGCAGTCGGATCAGTAAACCACTCTCCATTCGGTGAATCATTTTACTTATGTGTCAGAGAACTATGGATTGAAATGGAGCAGACAGCTATGAAGGAATTGAGAGACAGAAAGGAAAATGCAGAAATGTCTGACTTCATGGGAAGAGTTGGTGAGTTTGGAGAATTGGCTTGAAGGAGAACAGCAAGAACAAAGAACCCCAGTTTCACACAGCTGCGAAATGTTAGAAGTATAAAAAATAGCTTAGAGCCACAGGATAGTCTCCTCAAGGTTATATGCTATGCAGCTAGCCTGAAATACAGTGGAGTAGTTAGAACTGACTTGTGTTAGCTTAGCTGAGCTTGCGGATTGTAATGGGATAGTGTGAATAGAGGCAATGTACTTTTCCTGTACTCCGTTTTGCCGGTGCTTGATAGCATTGTAGTGCTTGGGAGGAGTAGGTTATAAAAAGGCTGTGTGAGAAATAAACTCAGCTCTCTTTGCACCTCGTATTGTTGGTGTTCTGGGGGTCCATTTATTGGCTGAGCTGTCACATATGCATTGAGCATATACCCAACCCACAGTTGTTAACTGAAGGCTATGTTCAGCTTGTAGCTGTATCCAGAGCTTGCACTGAGATATCTCCCCATCTTAATAGCCATTATACAATACCACCCTGTCTTACAGCTACTCTGCTGTTACATAGCTCCTTACATTCTGTCTTCTCATACTGCCTGTCATTTCAGTTGCAGAGCTATGATTTTACATCTGCTTTTAATGCTACTTTTTTACCCCACTAAGCAGTCTGTAAGATTCTCTGATGTGTTTGCTAACTGACCTGCTGGTGTTATTTGAATACCATTTTGTGCTCTGTCTATGAAAAATGTGCAGAAGCTGCTGGCTGTACGCTGTATTAAACACGGAGTTTGTTGAAGTTCCTGATCGATGAAGTAGTTAGTCTGCTGTCTCTCAGAAGTAGCAGAGCTGCCTGCTCTGCCCATGTTGCTAATTCACACAGAGTGCTGCCTGGGTTTTTAACTTCAGCTTTTCAGTGTTTGGGATTGGTTGTGGGTGCTTTCTTTGCTTCCATGAAGGCCTGATGCCTCACCAAGTGTGCTCGCGTGGCATGTGTCTGCATTGAGCAGGTGGTGGAGGTACTGCTTCATGTGGTCTTTCTGTTCCAGGCCTCCAGAGGTATCCTGTATGCACTTCTGGACACTGTCCTACAAGAAGGATGTGGTTTAATTACAGAGCATGCAGAGGAAAGCAAAAACAATTAAAATCTAGAAAAACCTGGCTTAAACAGAAGGATTTGTAATTAGAAGAAGGCTAAGGAGGGGAACGCTCAAAAGCTTTCACTGATAGTCTGGTTTTATATGTAAGGAAAATGACACAGAAGGGCTTGAATTACAGGAAAATTTTGTTTAGGTTAGACGTTAGGTAATATTTCTGGAGAGAGAAGGAAGCCTGGAAATTCACTGAAACTCTGATTTCATTATAAATGCTCACACAGGTAGGATGATACTGTATCAGGGGAGTTGATCCTCTCTTGGGCTACAGAGATGGAGTGTTTAATTCTCAGGATCTCACCCAAGATAACTTTCCAGCCAGAAAAAGGGGGATGTGGCATTGTTAGGCATGCTTTGTGGATCATTGTGAATTTTATCAACTGGAAAGTAAGCATTCATTACCTAGGGAAAACAAGTAATACTGTAATAATTAACAAATCAAAGCAGATCTCTTAATTTCCAACAGCTGTGAACAATATGCACTTTCAAACCACCTCTTCTCTGTTTATTCCATTTCAGCTCTATTGTGTTAACCTTACAGAATTTACCTGTTTTCATCCCCCAGTGTGTTCATGCAAGGTCATTTTGAGGAACTCTTGATTTTTGACAGAAACATGAGAACCCTCCTTGCCATCCCAAAATGAGTTCCTAACTCCCAAGATTTCCACTCCTGGACTACTCTTTCACTTGTTTGGGGAGACTTCTGTTGCAGAGCTCTTCTGTGTTTTTACCACACTCATCCTTTATTCTTACACTTGTTGCACATTAGGCAAGTCTTTGAGAGCCTAGATTCTCATGTGCTAATCATATTAGACAAGAAAAGTGAAGAAGAGTCATTCGATGAAAAAAAAACACCTTTATAATGCCTGAAAGCTTCCTTTTGTGTTCTTCTGTTCCCAGTCTGAAATAATCATCAGCGAAATCTTGAGCAGGAGAATTGTCCTGCTCTCAGAGGTTAGAACTTGGCTGGGGCAAGAGGAGCTTGTGACCTGAGTTCAGAAGCCTGCGGAGGCATCACCTTGAGAGCTGTTTTGAAGAGGGATTTAGGTGTAGTTGGGCTTAGCAATACTTAGTGTCTTGTGAAGAGTTTTGCAAAGTGCAATACTCGCAGCATTCTTTACTGCAGTGTCTCTAGATAGACAGCTAAATAAAAAAAAAGCGCCACTGATACTTAGACTGAAAACAAATGTGCTCAGAAGCTGGGTTAATGTGTTGCCTGGAGGAGTCAAGACTGAGTGCATTCTAAGGAGACTGTAGCACTCTGGACAAGTTTCTGGTGCCTACAGAGCCAGATGGGATAAAAACAAAGTGGTTTATATGTACCTCACAGAGCAAAGCCAGCATGGGCTTGTGAGCAAGCTTAGTGGTGCTGCTTGCAGCTTGGATACCCTTGAGAAAGACAGTTGGTAAGCAGGTAGCATAGGTGCTGGCATCTAGGTTTGTCTGTTCTGAAGAAATTCAGGTATTTGGGCCATTGAGTGGGTGAGCTGGGTTCCCTTTTCTCTCCTACCAGCAGCTGGGATGGTGCCAGTGACTTGGGCACTAATCCTGCACACGTCAATGAGATGTGCACTGAATCCAGAACTTGGCAGGGTACCCATTTGTATCCCTAGTTCGGCCTATCCCGAAGCAGTATTTCCAGGGCTAATTGCTGGTCTTTCCAAATGCCATGGGACACAGGACCTTAGTGCCAACCAGGTCAGCTGTATGACAAGCCATGAAAAACCAGCAAAGTACCATTTCTTGGAGACTGGAAGCATCTTCAGATGAAAGGCATTGCTAGGCCTGGGGAGCATGATGCTGGAGAAGTGTTGAGATGTTCTGCCCTCCTCTGATACACCCAGGGTCCTCTCAGCTTGTGGCTGCTGGTGGAGATTGGGCAGCAGAGATGAGGAGGGGCTTGAGGCTGATACTTTGTGGGAGATTTGTTTAGAAAGGATTATAGAACAAATCCATGGGGCTTTATGGTGACTCAGAGGTAGGATAGGGGAAAGGAGATTTGGCAGCAACTGTTGACACCACAGAGTTGGAAGGCAGCTCTCTGGGCTGATGATGCGGCCCTGGAGGTGCTCTAGGAGGTGGTTGTCATAAGATTTACAAGGCAAATTGACAGGGAGTAAAAGAAGACAGCTGGTGTTTGTGGGAAAGCAGTGCTTATAAACTGCCCATGCTTGCAGCTGCAGGACCCAGCAGCCCTGGTTGTGGAGTCATCCCCAGCTAGAGGTGGGCATGACTTGGCCTTGAGACTGTCCCGTTCCCCCCCTCCCAGGGTTGCATCACTCACTCCTTCCAGGGAAGAAGTTTTTCTAGCTGCAGCCACATGGTGTCCTGGGTTCCCATGAACTGTGGGGTGCACATAGAATCATAGAATAGTTAGAGTTGAATGAGACTTTTAAAGGTCAGCTAGTCCAACCCTCCTGCAGTCAGCAGGGACATTTTCAACTAGATCAGGTTGCTCAGAGTCCCAAACAACCTGACCTGGAGTGGTTCCAGGGATGGGGCATCTACCAACTCTCTGGGCAGCTTGTGCTGGTGTCTCATTGTAGAGTCATAGAATTGTGGCTGGAAAAGACCTCTGAGATCATTGAGTCCGACTATTAAACTAACACTCCCATGCTCACCCCTAAACCATGTCCCCAGGCACCACATCTACAAGTTTTTTGAACACTTCCAGGGATGGTGACTCCATCACTGCCAGGCCAATGACTGATAACCTTCTGGGGGGAAAAAAATCCTAATATTTAATCTGAATGTTCTCCGGTGCAACTTGAAGCCACTTCCTCTTGTCCTATCATTCATTCCTTGGGAGAAGAGACCAACCCCCACCTTGCTACAGCCTCCTTTCAGGGAGTTGTAGGGAGTAAGAAAGTCCTCCCTGAGCTTCCTTTGTGAAAAATTTCTTTATTCTGTCTAGTCTGAATCTTCCTCTTTCAGTTCGAAACCATCACCTGTTGTTCTGTCATAACAGGTCCTGCTAAAAAGTCTGTCCCCACCTTTCTTCTAGGTCCCTTTAAGTCCTGAAAGGCCACAAGAAGGTCTCCCGGGAGTCTTCTCTTCCCCAGGCTCAACAACCTCAGATCTCTCAGCCTGGCCTCACAGCAGAGAGCTTCTGTACCTCTGATCACTTCTGTGGTCTCCTCTGGCCCTGCTGCGCCAGGTCCATGTCTCTCCTGTGCTAAGGACTCCAGAGCTGGACACAGCACTGCAGCTGAGGTCTCCCCAGAGCAGAGCAGAGGGGCACAATCCCCTCCCTGACCTGCTGGCCACAGCTGGGCTTTCCAAACGGCGGTTTCCCAGGGCGAGTTCCGAGGGAACTTGCCAGGGATCCAAAGACAGGCTCCAGCGACAGCCTGAGCATCTCGAAAGCAGAAGAGACACTTCGGAAACCAGCGCTGCTCCGCACAGCGCTGACACCCTCCGCAGCGCCTACCGTTGCGGTTTGCTCTCAGGACCGCGGGCAGAGTGTGTCCGGACAGCCCAAACCCGGAATCCGGGGCGGGTGCACAGCTGTTCGCGGCCGGGAGGGGCGACAGGGCCGGCCCCCGATGAGTGACGGCCGGGCTGGGGCTGGGGTTGGGGCTGGGGCCGGGGTTTGGTCTGGGGTTGGGGCCGGACCCCCGCCCCCTGGAGCGGCGGAGCCGGGGCGGGCAGGACGCGCCGCCCGGGCTTGGCTCGGTACGGTTCGGCGCGTCTCATCTCGCCTTGGTACTGCTTGGATCGGTACTGCTCGGCTCGGTACTGCTCGGCTCAGCTCCGTACTGCTCGGCTTGACTCGGTTTGGTTCGGCTCGGCTCACGGGCGCGGTAAGAGAGCGATGGGGTGGCGGGTCCGGTCCGGTCTGGCTATGCGCGGTCCTTATCTGGGCAGAATATTTGGCCGGTACCGCGCGGCACCAGCTCGATATAAATAGCAGCCGCCTCCGTGCTGCGTGCGCCCGGCAGCGCGCGGGGGCGTCGGGATGGGTGCTGAGACAGCCTCTCTGCATCCCTGCATGCATCCCTGCATGCATCCCTCCATACGGTCGGAGCCCTGCAGCTAGTAGCTAGCAGCAGAGCTAGCAGGTAGCTCGCGGTAGGCAGCCGGGTGCTGGAGGAGGAGGAGAAGGAGGTGGAGGAAAGGTCGCTGCGGAGCTCTGAGCAGGTGGAGAAGGGCTCTGATATAGTTCTTTTTTACTGCTTTTGCTTTGGTAATCCTAGGAGCTCAGCTAGGAGATGGTTCCCCGGGGGATGGATTGTTAAAAAACTATGTTGCTTTTGATGGGAAAAGTAGAAATTGGGGTGGGGTGCGTGTGTGTGTAAAGATTCCATGAGTCCTTGTGGTGGTTTTTTCCATGGCCATGCTTTGTGTGGCTTGAATTAGTAACTGCCTTGTGTGAAAGGCACTGCCTTATCTCCAAGATAACTTTTTCTTCACTCAGCTGGACTCAGCTTCAGCCCCTGCTCACATGCCATCCTGATGTGCTCATCTTATCTGATTCTGCTTTTGAAATGGTCCTGGATGGTCTGTTGGGCAGAAAGTATGGCCCAGCTGGAGCCCTCCTAGGATGGCTGTCCTCCCCCTAGACAAAAGTCCTCTCTCTAGCTGCTTTCCTTGGTTGTTGTGCCTTGAGCTAGAAAGGTGCTCAGCCACGTGGCTGAGGTTAAGTATCGATATAATCCTGTCCTCATGTGTGACCTGCCAACTCATGCAAGGGTGAGAAATGAATTCCTCACCTGTCATCAAAGAGACAAGGTTTGTGCCAGGAGGTGGCACCTTCTCTCAGACTAGCTGCTAGAGCAAATACTTGACAAGATTTAGAGCATCCAAGCCCTGGTTGTGGGGGGTGAGTCCTTCATCTTTTTTCTTCTTGGAAGAAGGAGCTGGGTTAGGGTATTAATCCAAGTAAGTTTATAAACCAAGCACCACAGTGCCCAGAGCCTGATCCCTTTTGAAGTGGTGTAGATGAGTCTACACTGTTGTCCCTTGACAGCCTCTCTACCTGTTGCCCTGATGTACTTGGATTTGAATATTCCAGCAAGCATGCTGTATAGCTCACTGATGCTCACTTCCAGGTGTCTGGTTTGCTCCTGTCAGGGGCTCTTCCCCATCCACCCCTTCAGCATTGCTTTGTTTTTCTCAGCCTGAGTTGTTTTGTTCCTTTTCTGTGCATTTCTCAGCTGTGATTGTCTGATCCCTTTTCTCCAGGTAATAAGATTTTCAGAGAGGTGATTGTCCTCCTGTACTCAGCACTGGGGAGGCTACACCTTCTGCGTTCAGTTTTGGGCCCTCACCACAAGAAGGATATTGAGGAGCTGGAGTGTGTTCAGAGAAGGGCAATGAAGGTGGTGAAGGGTCTAGAGCACAAGTGTGAGAAGCAGCTAAGGGAACTGGGGTTATTTAGCCTGGAGAAGAGAAGGCTGAGCATGCACCTTCTCACTCTCTGCAAGAGGAGGTTGTAGTAAGGCGCAGCTTGGTGTCTTCTCTTAAGGAACAAGTGATAGGACAAAAGGAAATGGCCTCCACTTGGTCCAGGGGAGGTTCAGATGAGATGTTAGGAAGGATTTCTTCACTGAGAGGGTTATCAGGCATTGGCACAGTCTGCCCAGGAAGGTGGTGGAGTCACCATCCCTGGAAGCATTGAAAAAAAGTGTAGGTGTGGCTTTTAGGGACATGGTTTAGTGGTTACGTGACAGTGTGTGGTTAAAGGTTGGACTCAATGCTCTTAAGGGTCTTTTCAAACCATAATGTTTCTATGATTCTGTGTTTTTGCATGAGCTTGAGAAGCTGTTGCTACTTGGTGTATTTGGGAAAGTCAAGCAGATGTGGAGACAGCCTGGTCTATCTCATTACTGATTTTGTCTCCCCATGTTTTACTTTCATTGACCCAAAGGACAATTTGATTTATCTTTTCAGGAGAACCTGAATGATCTCTTTGTAGGAAGCAGCTCTCCCCTATTGCTGGATGTGGAACTCCATGTCCCAGAGCAATGTGCTGTTGATGTAATGTTTGCAGATGAGTTGTTTTATTTTTCTCCTGGCTGCTTCACTGTTTTCCAGGCATGTGGAGTTTTGTGAAAGCCCAGCTCAGCTCAAGGGGAGGTGGCTGGGATTTGCCTTCTGATTATTTTTTCCCTCTGTAGCTGACAGCCATCTGCAAATCATGAGCTAGGAAGATTCTGTCTTTGCTTCTCTAGTCTAGGTCAAGACTTGTAGTCAAAAACTTTTTACTTTATGAAATGATGAATCCTGGAAGAAACTGGGGGGAAATTGTGTTTCATGGCTCCGTGTTGCTAAAGGGCCATGTGGGTTTTTTTTGTCACAGGACCCAACACTGCTGGTGGCTCAGTGGTTCTCTCATTCATCCCCAGCTCACAGCAGATTTCTACTGAGCCAAGGAGGTTGTGGCTTTATATGGCCTGTGCCTGGAAACCCCCAAAGATCATGTCCCTGGTGCCTTATCTCAGAGATAGATCACCTTCCTAGGAGATTGTGCTTCCTTCTCGTTCATGTGAATGAGATAAACACAGATCAGAGTCTATCCTAGGTCATACCAAAGTCTGTCCAGCCCAGAATACTCTGGTTGGCAGCAACCAGTAGCAGAAGGCCTGGGAAGAAGCATGGAAAGAAGAAGCTACAGTGATCCTTCCTCAGAGCTCTGCCCTACTGCAGCACTCTGTGGTTTAGTAGCTCTCCTAGGTGGAGGTAATGTCCTTCTGAGGACTGACAGAAGGCTCAGGAAAGAAACTCAGGATCCCTCTTCAGAGGAGATTGTACTGGCAGTGAAGTTTCCAAGTGGAAGGGTTCAAGTTACGGAGCAGGAACTCGATGTCACCAGTGACTCAAGTCACTTTTCATAGGAGTTAGTAATTAAGAAGTTAGGTGCATGCCAAGTGCATGAGAGAACCTGACCCCAAATAGGAGAACACATAAACTTTTGTTACAAGTGTGTGCCTTGAAAATGCATGAAGGGAAGGTACAGCTGAGGTGGTTTCTATCTGGGCTTTGGCAGAGTTTGACTCCCTTAGGTGTTGCCTGGTCACCAAACCACCAGGCTATTTGCTGGATGGCCTTGAGAAGAAAGATGGCTTGGTAGGAGCCACTTGAGTTGTGTGACTTGCAGGCTGCTGGACTGTTGAGGAGAGGAGGGCCAGGAGGTACAGGCAGTTTCTGATTTTTGGGTTAGGAATGGGGTGAGCTGCAACTTCAGGCACTCAATGGGGATAGGAAGATCTGGGAGGGTGCAACCGTTGTAAGACTTCCCCCAACACCAGGGAGAGGTCACTTTGGTTGTGCACAGGAAGCTTTGTTTGCATGATCTCCAACAACAACTATAGCCACAGCTGTGGAGCTGTCAAATGGAAGGGTGGGAATGTCAGCTCCAAGATGAGGATCCCCATGGCCATGAAGAAGCAGCAACAGTAGGTGCTCTTTGAACTTATTGAACTTCCTTGCTGAAGCTTTCTGGGTGGTGATGGTAACTCCAGGTAGCGTTACGTGTTTTGCATGGCCAGTATGTCATTTAGAGAGGCAGAAGTCATAACAGAGCTTTGATAGAGCCAAAATGCCTACCTCCAGATGTTTCTTTCCAAATGTCTTAGGTTAATGGCTACTGGTTGAGAAGTTCTTGTCAACCCAAAGCAGATCTATATGGTGTTGCCTGGAGAAATCTGAGTTTCCTGAAGATTCCCAGCTGGATTTCATTAGGCATGAACCTCTTGCAGGGAGGCTGAAAGGGCCTCAGTCTTCCTAGTTGACGGCTGGCTTGTGTGGAGCAATGTAGGGGTGTGCTGAGCTCTGGTTTCTGCTCAGTTCTGCCATGGAAGGGCTAAGGGGTGAAGGTACCCCAATGGGTCCTGCTTGCTGAGCAGGAGATGGGGACATCAGCTACCTTGTATACTTCATTTTATTGAAAATTATTCAAGATGATGCTTGGCTACTCTGCAAGCTGCAGAAGGGCTTCTTTCAGCACGAGAAAGCTGCAGAACAAGGTCCTGTGATGGTCTCCTGGAGGCTGAGTGACTCACTCTCATGCTGCAGAAGCAAAGGGCATATCTAAGGTGACCTTCAACCATGTCTGAGTTTGTGGTTGTTTAACAGCTTGTTTCAGGAGAAGGCAGCTAAACCCTCTTGTGCTGAAGTGGAATCATAATTCAAACTTGAATTACAGCAGTGAAGACTTTGCTTCAGCTGGATAAGTTGAGTGCAGAAAATAAGTCCCTGTGAAATGTAGGGGATCAGCTTGGAGCCCAGTTCCCATCCTGTGTAATCTCCTGGCCTTCAGGGGATGAACCTGGACAGCTGGACAGACCTCTACATCCTCCTGAGACCAAGTCACAAGAAGTTTAGCTGGAAAGGGACCTCTAGAATGTCCTAGTCCAATATCCTCCTCTGAGCAGGCCTAGTCACAGAGTGAGATCAGGTTGCCCAGTTGAACATCAGATATCCAAGGATGGAGATCCCACCATCTCTTTGCTCTCTGTCCAAGTGCTACACCAGTCTTCCAGCAACGAGTTTTCCCCTTGACACAGCTTGTTCCCATTGCCCCTTGTCCTTCCTCTGTATATCTTTGAGGAAAGCCTGATTCTGTGTTCTCCAGAAATCCTTTCCCTTCAGGCAGCAGATGACTGACTGTAATTATATCCTGCTGCAGCCTTCCTCTCTCCAGGCTGAAGAAGTCCAATCCCCTCCATTTCTACTTGCTTCTTCTGTGTCCCAGCCTCCTGCTCATCCTGATGTTTCTGCACTTTAGTCTCTTCAGCCTGCCAAGACCTGTCTTCTACCAGGGGGCATCAAACTGTCTGAAGCATCTAGCTGCAGCCTCAGGGGTGCTAAGCAGAGGAGAACACTCACCTCTGTGGACCTCCTGGCTAGATACTTTCTAGTGCAGTTTGTACTGCAAGTCCAGTGTAGAGTCTATAGGAAGTCTCTTGTAGCTCTAACAAGATGTTTCAACATCTTTTATGTTCAAGGTGGTAGTGCAGAGCCCAAGCAGACCAACATGCTGCAGCCTGGGTCTTGTGTTTGGGTTACCAGTGACAGGACAAGAGGAAATGTCCTCAGGTTGCACCAGGGGAGGTTTAGATTGCATGACAGGAAAAATTCCTTCACAGAAAGAGTTGTTAGGCATTGGAACAGGATGCCCAGGGAATGGGGCAAACTTCTGAGTGCCTGTAGCCCAGGTATGGGGCATTTGGGCCACCAGCAAGGCCAATGCTGGGCTCTGGTTGCGTCTGCCAGAGAATGGACTGCTGGCTCCAGGTATGACATCTGTACCTGTGCACTGGAAGGAGAACATTCCTGCAAACTTCCATTTACTCCTGTCATGGTCACGGTAAATTGTGATAGGGAGCACCCCAGCAGTTAAGACTTTGGATGTGTTAGGCTGTGTGATGACACTGGGGTAGGGATAGGACAAGCTTCTCCTGTGGTCCACTCTGATTTCCTTCTGGGTCTTGAAAAATTTGTGTAGACTCACATATTTAGTGGTGGTGTTAGAAGAAGCTCATGTGCATCTTCCCCTCTGTTGTTACTGTTACATGTGGAAATGGAGTCTTCATCTGAGAAACCAGCTGGACCTGATTTGCTCCTCTCATCTGCTCAGCAACCATCCTGGGTTTACCCCTGGGTGATTCCCTGAGATCTAAGTGTGTGCACAAGAAGTCCTTAACTTCTCTTGAGTTTCTAGGAAATGGTCATTTGAGGTAGGTGTGGTTTCCCAAAAATAAGCCTTGCTGTTTATCCTTAAGGTTCCACCAGAAGTCAAGGAAAAGAAAAAAGAAGCTGTAGCTACTACAGATGTCTTGGCTGAGGTTGGGTTGCTATTTTTATGCTGTAAAAATAATAATAATCTCTGAACTTTGACTCAGGTTTATACTTAAACTAGGAAAAAAAAATCTCATAAGTCAAAGCCCTACATGAGTCCAACAGGAATTGTTCTCAGCCAGGCTGTCCCTCAGGAGGTTAACTCCTGCCTCCAGTGCTGTTTCAAACCAGCTTTCATCCTGAATATACTTCTGCTTAAATGTGGCAGGTTTTCCTAAGAGTAATCAGTATCGCTGCTGGTGATGCCTGTTGGCCACCTCCTTGTCTCAGAAACCAAGCCCTTGGTCTGCTTTCTTATTCCAAAGCACTGAAAAAGTTTCATGAAGAACACTGTGACCAGCAGGTGTTGGGAGGTTCTTCTCCCCTTCTACTCTGCCCTAGTGATGTCACATCTGAAGTATTTTGTCCAGTTCTGGGCTCCCCAGTTCAAGAGAGACAAGCTGGAGAGTCCAGCAGAGGTTATAAAGATGCTGAGGGCACTGGAACATCTCTGGGAGAAGGAAACGCTGAGAACCCTGGGTCTGCTTAGCCTGGAGAAGAGCAGACTGAGAGGGGATCTGCTTAATGCTGAGCAAGACCTAAAGGTTGGGGGCTAGAAGATGGGGCCAGACTCCTCCCATTGGTGTCCAGAGACAGGAAAAGGAGCAACAGGCACAAACTGGAACTCAGGAGGTTTCACCTGAAAAGGAGGAAAAAAATTCTTCCTTGTGAGCATGCCAGAACTGTGACCCAGGCTGCCCAGAGAGGTTGTGGAGTCTCCTTCTCTGGAGAGATTCCAATCCCACCTGGAGGTGATCCTGGGCAACCTGCTGTGGATGACCCTGCTTTATTTAGCAGGGAGGTTGGACTAGGTGTTTTCCAGTGTTCCCTTCCAAACCCCACCATGCTGGGATTCTGTGATTCTGTGACTGTGATCTTGTAATTTTTTTGGAGGGCAGGTGTGGAGGGGACCATGTTTGAACCCTAGCATGGGTCAGGGAGAGCTCTTTGTGGCAGTGGTCATTTCAGCAGATTGTATACATGAAAACAACTATGCTTAGGCAGAATTTACCTGCTTTCTTTTGGCGCCACAAAGCCCTTTACAGAATGGGGTGTTTGCTTTTTGTCCCAGCACTCATCAGCAAGATAAGGTAGAAGAGGCCTGGGACATGGAGATAAGGGAGAGCCAAGTGAACGTAGAATGTGATGCTTAGACTCACACACCTCATCTGGTGGGCACAAAATGTCCTATTACCATGGGCACTGCCAGTGCTCACCAGACGTGCTCTTTGAGGGAGCTGCGTGTGTCATCAGCACCATGATGGACACAACTCTCCCCACCCAGCAGCTCTTCTTGGGGGGACGTTGCAAAGCAAACCCTCCCCATGGGGATTTCAGCTGTCTTCCAGCAGTCTCTGCACCTGTCTTCTCCCCTCAGGGCCTTTTCTATATGCAGCCCCCAGCTTCATATCTCAGCAAGATGCTTTGAAACATGAAGCGCTGCCTGTGTGTGCCGACCTCCAACATCCGTCCTACTGCTCGCCTCTCGTTGCTGACAACCTCTGTCCTTCTGGCAGAAGGAGACAAGGTCAGCCCTGGAGGCTGCTGAGATGCTGCTTGCAGGCTATCCCCATGATTTCTCAGAAGGGGCTGTGGTTGCTTTTGGGAGGGGTTGTCCCCACATAGCCAAGAGGAAGGTTGCCATGTCTGTGGCAGATGTGGGCATTTTAAGCCACTTAGTAGCCCTGAAGTGGGTTGTCCTCTGCCTTCCTGCCTGCTTTTAGCTCCAACTTCCTCCACAGTAGGGCAGTCAAAGATGAAAACTGAATATGAAATACAAAGCAGTCGTGGTCAATAGCCTTCAGTCTAAGCTTGCAGTGGCACAGCACATCTACAGGTCCAGGTCCAGCCTGCTTCTCCCATATTGGAGTAGTAACAATTGCAGTAACAACAATCATTTGTTCATTTGTGATTGTGATAAAGAATTACAGAATGGTTAAGGTTGGAAGGGCCCACCAGATGTCATCTAGTCCAACCTCCCTGTTCTAGAGCATATTACTAGAATTGTGTCAAGATGGTTTTTTTTAATATCTCCAGAGAAGGAGACTCCACAACCTCTCTGGGCAACCTGGTCCCCTGCTTAGTCACCCTCATAGTTCTTCCACATATTTAGATGGAAATTCTTGTGTTCCAGTTTGTGCCTGTTGCCTCACATCCTAATGCTTGGCACCATCAAGACAAGCCTGGCTCTATCCTCTTTACACCCTCCCTTTAGATACAGGGATAAGATCCCCTCTCAGCCTCCTCCAGGCTGAACAAGCCCTGCTCCCTCAACCTTGCCTCGTCACAGAGATACTCCAGCCCTAAATCATCTTTATAGGTCTCCATTGGACTTGCCTCAGGAGCTCTGTGTCTCTCTTGTAAGAAGCCCAGAACTGAACACAGAAATCCAGATGAGGAGGGAGGCAGGATCACCTCCCTTGACCTGCTGGCAATAGCCTTGCCAGTGCAGCCCAGAAGACCATTAGCCTTCTTGGCCACAATGACACAATCCTGGCTCATGGTGAATTTGTCCATCAGGACCCCTAGGTCCTTCTCTGCAGAGCTACATTCCAGCAGGTCAGTCCCCAGTCTATATTGGCCCATGAGGTTATTCCTTCCCAGGTGGAGGACCTTGGGAAGGTCCTGTGTTGAATTTCAGAAGTTTCCTCTCTGCCCATCTCTCCAGGCTATTGAGATCCTTCTGGATGGCGGCACAGCAATCTAGGGTATCAAGGCTCTGCTTCTCTATGCTGTCCAGAAAGGCAGCCTTAGGCCGCTGAGCTGCTGAACATGACTCCTAGTCTGACCAGTTCATGGTTGCATGGCTGCAGCACATCAACCTCACATCTGAAAGTGCCTTGCTCTGACTTCTGCAAGGGACTGGTAAAGCTTTAGGAGTGTTGACGTCCCACCACCTTGCTTAGCCAAACCCATGGATCACCATCAACTTTGCATCCTCCTTCACCCTCCCTGGTGCCCACAGGTTGACTGTCAATGTGTGGAGCAAACCAGCCTGGGGAAAAACCTGATTTTCACCCTCTCATCTCCTGGCTGTGGAAGCCTGGGAGGCTGTTCCTCCCATTCTGGAGGCACCATCTCCTGGCACCATCTCCAAAGTGGTGAGTGACAGGAATGTGAGTGATGTAGGAATTAGCCATCACTCCAGTGGGAAACCAAACGTCTGACCAGATGACAGCTCTAAATTTAAGGGCTTACCATCGAGCCATGTGTGTGCTGGGCTGCCCTTTTGTGACCAGGCTAAAGATACTTTTCCTCCCTGGGGTGGCAGCTGCATTGTGAGAGGTGTAAAAGGGCTTCTCTGCTGGTGAGGAGCGACTGTGAGAGCATGATCTGCCCTGAGAGGATAAGAAAAGCTGGGGAGATGTGACTTGGGGGAGGGCTCTGACACTCTGCAGAAGCTGAAAAGAGGCCATCAGAAGACGTTTGGCTCCTTGGAAAATGCTGTTACTTTAGTGTAAATGCCACTTGAGAGAAGAGCAAATCTTTTTTTATATATATATAAAAGAAAACCCTGTAGGAAAAGTCACTTTAAATTATCTAGAGTTCAATATTGTCTGCAAAAAATTGCACCAAAAGCCCCTGAAAATGTACAGACAGTGCTGTGGAACAGAAGAAAACTTCCAGCAAGAAAGTGGAGCTGGACACACTCATGTGTATTTTTAACCCACCTGCATATTTTAAGCAGGTTGACCTCATAGAATGTCTACTACAGTCTTCCAGAGCTCGCAGAGGTCCAGTGACGCGCGTGTGGTGGTGTGTGGCATTTTACACAAGGAGACATGGGACAAACCCTTGGGATTATCCATACAGATCATTCAGTGTGCTCCTCCCACTTTGCTACTTGAAGGGTTGGTTTAGAGATGCAGGTCAACTGCTTAACTGGCAGCAGCGCACACAGGTGTTGTCTCAGGGAAGGCGGGTCATGGAGCAAGCATGTTTAACTGGCACCGTCCTGAACCTTGAGTGGATAATACTTCCTGATCTCCTCCGAGGAGTGGGTGAGGAGCAAGCAGAGAGCTTGTGGGTAAAGATTAAGGGGAAGACTAACATGTGTGACACTGTTGTGGGAGTTTATTACAGGCCTCCTGATCAGGGTGAGGAAGTTGATGAGGCCTTCTACAGACAGCTGAGCGTTGCCTCACAATTGCAGGCCTTGTGCAGGCCTAGTTCTTGTGGGGTTCTTTAATTATCCTGGTGTCAGCTGGGGAAGCCACACAGCCAGGCATTTACAGTCCAGGAGGTTTCTCAAGTGTATTGATAATTTTCTGACTCAGGCAGTAGAGGAGCCAACTAGGAGAGCTGCAAGACTGGACCTAGTACTAACAAATAAAGAGGGGCCTGGTGGAAGACATCAAGGTTGGGGGTAGCCTCGGCTCTAGTGACCATGAGATGATTGAATTTTCAATTATCGATGATGTAAGGAGGAAGTCAGCAAAACTGCTACCTTGGATTTCTGGAGAGCAGACTTTGGATAGTTTAGGACCCTGATGGAGAGAGGCTCTTGGGAGACAGTCCTGAGGGGAAAAGGGGGTCCATGAATGCTGGACCTCTGAGGCTGCATCTATAATCCTCTGTTCACTTTTGGGCCACTCACTACAAGAAGGACACAGAGGCAATAGAGCATGTCCAGAGAAGGGCAACAAGGCTTTGGAGAGTAAGTCTTACGAGGAGCNGCTTGTGGGTAAAGATTAAGGGGAAGACTAACATGTGTGACACTGTTGTGGGAGTTTATTACAGGCCTCCTGATCAGGGTGAGGAAGTTGATGAGGCCTTCTACAGACAGCTGAGCGTTGCCTCACAATTGCAGGCCTTGTGCAGGCCTAGTTCTTGTGGGGTTCTTTAATTATCCTGGTGTCAGCTGGGGAAGCCACACAGCCAGGCATTTACAGTCCAGGAGGTTTCTCAAGTGTATTGATAATTTTCTGACTCAGGCAGTAGAGGAGCCAACTAGGAGAGCTGCAAGACTGGACCTAGTACTAACAAATAAAGAGGGGCCTGGTGGAAGACATCAAGGTTGGGGGTAGCNGAAAGGAAATGGCTTTAGGTTGCACCAGGGGAGATTTAGATTAGATATAAGGAGAAATTTCTTTACTGAAAGGGTTGTTAAGTCTTGGCCCAGGCTGCCCAGGTAGGTGCTCTACTGTGGGACATGGTTTAGTGGTATGTTAGTGATANTTTCTGACTCAGGCAGTAGAGGAGCCAACTAGGAGAGCTGCAAGACTGGACCTAGTACTAACAAATAAAGAGGGGCCTGGTGGAAGACATCAAGGTTGGGGGTAGCCTCGGCTCTAGTGACCATGAGATGATTGAATTTTCAATTATCGATGATGTAAGGAGGAAGTCAGCAAAACTGCTACCTTGGATTTCTGGAGAGCAGACTTTGGATAGTTTAGGACCCTGATGGAGAGAGGCTCTTGGGAGACAGTCCTGAGGGGAAAAGGGGGTCCATGAATGCTGGACCTCTGAGGCTGCATCTATAATCCTCTGTTCACTTTTGGGCCACTCACTACAAGAAGGACACAGAGGCAATAGAGCATGTCCAGAGAAGGGCAACAAGGCTTTGGAGAGTAAGTCTTACGAGGAGCAGCTGAGGGAACTGGGGTTGTTTAGTCTGGAGAAGAGGAGGCTCAGGGGAGACCTTATTGCTCTCTACAGCTACCTGAAAGGAGGTTGTAGCGAGATGGGGGTAGGTCTCTTCTCTCAGGTTAACAGTGAGAGGACGAAAGGAAATGGCTTTAGGTTGCACCAGGGGAGATTTAGATTAGATATAAGGAGAAATTTCTTTACTGAAAGGGTTGTTAAGTCTTGGCCCAGGCTGCCCAGGTAGGTGCTCTACTGTGGGACATGGTTTAGTGGTATGTTAGTGATAGCCATGGTTAGACATGATGATCTTAGAGGTCTCTTCCAACCTTAATGATTCTGTGATTCTGGCTTTGGAACATGGGAAGGAGCTTTGTGGAGGTTTGCAGGGCTCAGAGTACTCACTGACACCACAAATCTGTTTTCCCTACCAGGTAGCAAGGTTATCTAGAGTGCCGTATGCAGGGAGGTCTTACTAGCGGTTTGTAGGGATGTGAGAGCTGCAGACTTTGTGGTTTATTGTCCCTCAAGGAAATAAATGTTTAGGACATTTCATTAACATCTAGCATTGCTTGGAGAAAGACATCTCTAGCCAGGGTCCTCTACAAAGTCCTTGCTCAGGGGTGCCCTATAAGTCTGTGATGGGGCAATGTGTGCTGAAGTTGTGCCACTCAGGACCATAAGCTGTTGCTTGCATGTAGGATATGGATGGGGGGTGACTATGAGCAATCTGACCTAGCTTTGAAGTCAGCCATGCTTTAAGCATAAATCTTCTGCAGCTATGTGGTAATCAGCATTCCCCCACCAGCCTAGCTGCAGGGTCATATTTCATGTGCTCGGCGTTATTCTTCTTTCCCATTCAGGTCCTGTTCTGGCATAAAAGTCAGATTCACGAGACTCCTCTAAGATGTCTTACAGAAAGGAGTTAGAAAAATACCGAGACCTGGATGAAGACAAGATCCTTGGAGCCCTGACGGAGGAGGAGCTCAGGAAGTTAGAGAATGAGCTGGAAGAGCTGGATCCTGATGTAAGTTGTTTGGACATGAGAGTTGCCAGGTGGCAAGTCTCAGTAGTTATGGTGTGATGAGCTGCATTAGTAGTTCGTATGTAAGTGGGATCCTTTGCAAAGCCTGTACCCCATGTGAGGATGGAAGAGTCTGTCCACAGATGAGCAGAAGCAGTTTTGCCGTTGCAAGGATGAGCTACTGATGGGACTTTGTTCCTGTGATGTTCCCTTGCCCTCGCCCTGGCGTGTGTGTCTGGTGGGATAAGCACTGGGATTTGCAGCACTGATGGGAGCTAGTGCTAGTAAACCTGCAGAAACTGGATCTCTGCTCCTGATCAGGCCACCTTGGAGGGAAAGTTTTGGGGTCTGTGGGTTGGTTTGTTCGGGTTTTTTTGTAGCCAGCTTGAAATGATCTGGTTTTTTCCTCCATTTTTAGGCAGAAATCCAAATCATAGAGTTTTGCAAAATGGAACAACTGCTTTTTAGCAACCTCCGAACATCAGTAGGGGCTGTGCATATGCAGACCTGCAGCCTGCTGCTGCCAAGCAGTGAAAGCTTTCTGGAGGCAGCATTGTCCTGTGTCCCTAGCAGGGAATGTGCAGAGCCAGCTGGCAGGCCTCTGGGCTTGGGCTAGGTTAGATGATGAGGCTGGCCACTGCCAAATGAGAAACCACTCCTGCAGTGTGCCCTTGGTGTTTCTATGGGAGTTGATGGACAGTGTAGATTGCATCACCAGTATATTTGCCTGCAAGGCTGGAAAATAATTGAGAATCACACAGATTGAGCCTATGGGCTGGTTAGAGCTGCCTCAGAAGGTAGAGAGTCAGGCAGCATTCAGTGAAAGGTGCAGAAAGACAAAAATCATGTCCAACATCTGTCAATAGGAGGTGTAGTCTGAGTGAGGGAGTTAAAGCATGAAGATTACCTGGTCACCTCTCACAGCACAAAGCCTGAGGAAGATACAAGCCGTTTCCAATCCCTGCCTGCTTCTGCATCAGCACAGTTCTCTCTGCCCGAGTCCTAGTTTCTTCTGATGAGTCATTTTCCTTCCCAGGCTTTTCACTGATACAGGTTTAAATTATAATGAATTGCCTTTATTAGGTAGGCATGGAAAAAACAGAATGTTGGTCAAAGTCACCTTAGATGTCTTAAAAAGTAAATGTTGACTTCCCTCCAGCAAAGCTTTAAAAACATGCTTAGTGTCAAATCTGGAAATAGTCTTACTGCATTAAGGCTGTTCTATATTTAAATATAAGCAGGTGCTTACGTGCTGTATGTGTCAGGCACAAAGCCACTCCCCAGGGTGGCTGATGTGGCTCAATAACCAGGGCGCAATTTGAAAAGGGAATGAGGTTCACAGTGGGGTTTGGTCTGCCATGCAGTCACCTTTTCTGCAAGACCCTGCCTGCAGTTTTGTGATGGATCATAGAATCATAGAATGGCCCAGGTTGGAAAAGACCTTAAAGATCATCTAGTTCCAACCCCCCTGCCATGGGAAGGGATGCTATGCACTAGACCAGGTTGTCTAGGGCCATAACCAGCCTGGCCATGAACACTGCCAGGGATGGGGCTTCTACCACCTCTCTGGGCAACTTGTTCCAGTGCCTGACCACCCTCTGGGTAAAGAACCTCCTTCTAACTTCTTGTCTAAATTTCCTCTCCTCAACAGCGGAAGAGATCACTGCAGTTCTCTGGGCTGTTCTGTGAAAGACCATAGAGTTCCAAACTGGAACACAGGAAGTTCCACCTAAACATGAATAAGAAAATGGAACAGGATGCCCAGAGAGGTTCTACTTCTCTGGAGAGATTCAAAAACCTTCTGGACACAATCTTGAGTAATGTACTCTAGGGGACCCTGTTAGAGCAGGGAGGTTGGACTAGATGACCTCTGGCAGTCCCTTCCAACCTTAACCATCCTGTGATTCTATGATTTCCCTAAACTGGTTCTTGGTGAGATGCATGGAGAATGTGTGTCCTCAGACAGACTCATATAGAGAGGAGAAGATCAGTTGAGTTTAGCAGCTTGGTTCTGGGACTGTTGTAAAGAGGCAGCAGAAATGGTGAGGGTGTGGGAAGAGGCTAGGAGGAGCAGGAGATGATGGTTGAGAGCTCCCAAAGAAAGGGCTGGAGCTGCTGCTGTAGAAAAATATCCACTTGGCAGAATGGAGATCTTGTAGCGGAACGGGCAGGTGAAACTGGAGCGGGTCGAAGGAGCAACATGTCTTAGATGGTTTGGAATCAGTGGGATGGGATGGAGATAACCTTTGACACAAGGAGAAGCAAATTGTCTAGGAATGTGGAAAAAAGACTGTGCAATGAGGAAAGTGGAAGGGGGAGAGTGTTTGATGGATGGGTATCACGACCTGCAGAGATAACCCATGTTTCTCCTCTCTATGCCTAGAATGCACTGCTGCCAGCAGGGCTCAGACAGCGGGACCAGACGCAGAAGCCACCAACTGGTCCATTCAAAAGGGAGGAACTCATGGCCCACCTAGAAAAGCAGGCAAAGGACATTAAAGACAGAGAAGACTTGGTTCCTTTCACGGGTGAAAAGAGAGGTATGGTTATCCTTTTGCCACACTGAAAGCATGGAAGGGTTGTTTCTGACTCGTGCTGCTAAGCATGACTTTTTTAAGATGGTGGATCTGCTCTTTCTGCTGTCTAGTAAGCTAGGGTCTGCCCAAGAGGTCCATGTGCTTTCTGGTTTGGATACCACTTTATGTGTTGTTAAGTGATGGATGGAGGCTGTACCCCTCTGTAGCCTCTTTCCTTCTCCATCCCACTGCAGCTGTATCAAGCTCTGGAGAAGACATCATCTTCTGTCCTCTATAATTCCTCCTCGGCCTTGTCTTTCTGTGAGCTCTGCTGCCTGTGCTCTGTCTTCCACCACTGCCTTTCACACTCCATCACTACTCTCTGAACTTCAGCTGTGATGATCCCAACAGTTCTCATCTAGTCTTCATCACCTCTTGACACCCCCAGCCTCCTCCAGCTTGCATGTTTCTGTTTTCAAGAGATTTGCTCTGCTTCTTCTCTTTCCTCTCCTTCTGGTATCTTTTCCTGTTCTCCTGGGATATGTCCCATTATCCAAAGGACTTCCATGGTCCCATTAGCACACTGCATATCATCTGACACGGGACATAGCCTGGTCAGTCCTTGCCTCTGGGTTCCAGGAGCTTCTCAGCAGCTATTTTTTTGTCTGCTGTTTTGTCTGCCTCTGTAACATGGTCCTTCTGCAGCAGAAGATCTGGCTGTACTCTGCCCATGCTACTGGTTGCCCCAAGTCAAAAAAGAAGTGGGTGGAAATGTGGGCATGTTTCCCAACTGAGGTTTTTCTCAAAGCTGCCTCCTTACTGATCCACCTGCCTCCCTAAGAGTGAGGTTAATTCTGTCTGTTTAATAGAACTTGGGGTGGTGATTTTAGCAAAAATAAATACATAAGTAAATAAGGAGTCCTCTTTGAAAGAAATAAATGAAAAGAATAAATTGAGTGATATCAAGAAGAGCTGTTTTGCAGCTTCAGACATATCCTAGCCCAGCACTGGCTACCTGCCTGGCTAGCCCAAAGGGGAAGTAGCAGTGCTCTTCAGGAGGCAGAGGTGTTTCAGGCATTGTGAGTCTTCAGCTTTTGGTCTGAGCTAGTCATATTTCAATGTGATGTGATTTCAGAGACCTGAAACATATTTTCAGTTGTAACATGCTGCTGAGTGAAGACACTGTTACACTGACTGTGAGCCAGAGATAGTAAATTACATGGTCACAGGGGTGGCAGAGCTGGAAATAAATCACCACACTTGCAGTTTGGAGGGTGATTTACTAGTCTGCCACAGGAGGTTCTCTCCCTGACCATGCTGCTAGACAGGGTAGGAGGTGGCATGTGCATACAGGCTTTATTATATCATAATACAGTTGTGTACAGTTGTGAGACCCTCACTCCGAAAAGGACATTGAGTTGCTGGAGATTCCCAAGAAGGGCAATGAGGTTGGTGAAGGGTCTGGAGCACAAGTCTTGTGAGAAGCAGCTGAGGGAAATGGGGTTGTTTAACCTGGAGAAGAGAAAGCTCAGGGGAGACTTTCTTGCTCTCTACAACTCACTGAAAAGAGGTTGGAGAGAGGTGGGGGTTGGTCTCTTCTCCCAAGTAACAAGCAAGAGGATGACGGGAAACAACCTCAAGTTGCACCAGGAGAAGTTTAGTTTGGATATTAGGAAAAATGTCTTCACTGAAAGAGTGATTAGTCATTCATTGGCCCTGGCTGCCCAGGGCAGTGGTGGAGTGATCAGCCCTGGAGGTGTTAAAAAAATCATGTAGACATGGCACTTAGGGAAATGTTTTAGTGGTGACTTGGCAGGGTTGGGTTAACAGTTGGACGTGATGATCTCAGAGGTCTTTTCCAACCTTAATGGCTATAGGATCCTGTAACAATGCTGTGTTTCCATGCGGCATTTAAATTAAAGTTCAAACTTACAATGAAACGTGGCTGAAATATGAAACTTTCTAAAATTAAAACCCAGAAGTTTCCATGACACTGAGATGTCAGAATGACTTACAGTATGACAGCAGAATTAAGTTTCCTATTCCCTGCTGGACCACCAACATGGTCTGAACAGTTTGCTGAGCTGTCTGTCTGGTGGGACAACAGCTCTGGGTCTCCACACAAAGCCAGAGCTGAGGAGGCCAGCCCTACCCAGACATTTTGCTGCAGAGTACCCAGAAGGTGCCTGTCTGTGAGGGCACACATGACCTCTGCCTATTTTTGTGAGAACAGCTGTGTCCCAGGAGGCAGATTCCTGCCCTCTTCGTTAGGGCAGGAGATGTTTTGCTTTTCATAGCAGCCTGTATTTTTTACTGAGGGAGCCCGAGAGTTCAGTTGCTTCTTCCTTGAGGCTAAATTTAGCCTCTCTTGTTCCTGCACATCCTTGAGCAGTAGGATCTTTTTTTCTCCCCTTTGGTGCCACTGACTCTGGTTTCAGAGAAGGGATAAAAATAGACGTGGGTGGCATGCCAGGCTGAGAGTTTTGCACTCACTTATCTCTCTGCAGTGATCCTGGGCTATTTCAGGAGAGGGGACTGCTCTGAAATGCCCTGGGATCCCTCCTCCTCCTCCTCCTGTCCCACCCTGCAGCGGTGCTGCCTTTACCCAACCAACTGCTCCTTGCCCATTTTATGGTGCATTAGAACACCACAAACCTCTCTTTTCTCTTTGGTATCGAGGGTGGTCACAGGTAGGTACCCTCTTGTGAAATCACAGAATGATTAAGGTTGGAAGAGACCTCTAAGATCGTCAAGTCCAACCATACCTATCACCACCATGCTACTAAATCATGTCCCTAAATAGCACATCTATACATTTCTTTAACACCCCCAGGGATGGTGACTCCACCACCTCCCTGGGTGGCCCAGGCCAAGACTTAACAACCCTTTCAGTGAAGAAATTCCTCCTTATATCTGATCTAAACCTCCCCTGGTGCAACTTGAGGCTATTTCCAAGAGGTCCTTTGGTAACCCTAGAGAAGAGACCTACTCCCACCTCACTCCAACCTCCTTTCAGGTGTTTGTACCATGAGCCTCATCCACTGTCCCACATCTCCCTGGGACACAGGTGGCTTCAGTAAAGGAAAGGTCATGGCTTGCCCAGTGGTCATCCTGGGCAATGGGATGGGGGTATGCCAAGGGAACCTATGGCATTCAGAGCTGGGCTGCAGCTGCATCACTTGCTGCACAGCTTCTTGCCCAGGCGGGCAGTCCACAGTAGAGAAAGGCCACAAGCAAGTAGCTGAGATGGAAGCTTTGCTTTACCAGCTGTACCTGTTGCTTTGCCAGCTGTACTTGTTGCTTTGCACCTCTGGCTTGTAGGGTAAAGATCTGTTCCTTGTCCTGTTGGTACTCCAGGAGACAGAGCATCGAGGCTTCCATCAGGCATGTTCTCTCTGCCTTTCCCCCCTGCCCTCCTGTCCTCTGCAGCTGCCCCAAGCTTCCTTCTCCTTGCATCCCCTGTGCTTGCTAGACAACAGACTGTTATCCCTGCCTGCTGCCAGAACCCCTCCACCATCTCCTTTCCACCTTCATTAGACAAATACGCCATCTGCCCTGCCACCTTGCATTTGGAGCTGGCAGCAGGAGCTCTCTCAGTGGCAGGACCCACCCTGCAGAGATCTGGGTCACCGGACTTTCTTGGTCTGTGTGAGCACTGACAAATCTCCAGACCTTTTATACAGCCTTCAGAGAAGTGATGTCCTGCAGGGTCAGGCTGTGTGTTGGAACAGTCTGATGACTGTCCTGTACAATTGTGCTATTGGGCTTTTGTGGATGTGGACACAGTTGGAAGTGTCTGGCAGGTTTCTCCGGCCTCACATCACAGCAGGACTCAGGAGGAGCTACTGGGAAGGGATTCATTGTCTCCTCAGATTTTTCTCTAGGTCCTTTGTGCCCCTTCTGTACTTTCCCACCACGCAAATCTCACCCCTACAGAAAACCATCTACACTGGTGGCTGTCAAGCAAGTGCTGTAGCCATCCTGAGAGTGACCTCACTTTGCATTTATAGGAAAAGCTTGGATCCCCAAGCAGAAGCCAATGGATCCTGTTTTGGAAAGTGTGACTCTGGAGCCGGAACTGGAGGAAGCCCTCGCTAATGCCTCTGATGCAGAGCTCTGTGACATTGCTGGTAAAACAACTTCATGTGAACTGGGGGTTCAAATGGTCTGACTGCTAGCTTTTCTTTGTTTGTTGTCTCATGGGGAGCTTTTTTTCCTTTTTTTTCTGAATGCTGTCAGTTTTGGCAGGCTTGATTTCTTTGTTAAAAAAAGGAGGTGTATTCTTAAAGTTCCTCCCAGGCCACGTGATTTAATCAGGAGAAGAGACCGAAGCTGAGTAGGGAGAACAAAGGATTTATCAAGGGAAGAGAGTGTGCTGTTTGATCTCTTCTGCCATCTCTGCCAATTGCAGCCTGTCACGTTCAGGAGCACAGCTTTCTTCAAGCCAAACCTCTGGGAGACAATCAAGCAGACCCAGGAGAATATGGATTTCTTGTACAACCTATTAAAGGAGGTCAGAGCAGTCTTTCAGTGGATGCTCAGGGCTGTTGTTCGTTAAAGAGCTTTTCCAACACATTTTAAAGCTAGAAATTCTTGTGATATCGGTGGGTTTTGTGAGTGTCAGGTCAGGGCTGGGGGAATCCAGCATTAAAAGTGGGTGGTACTTCCTGATGACTGGGAAGCAGGTTGGAATGCATAGGGAGCTGGAAGGTGGTTGCAGGTGCTTATCAAGCCCAGACATCATGATCTTCACGAGACTAAACAAGTCCCATGCAGACTGGGGAGGACAGGCATGGTCCCTGTCTGAGGGGTCTATGCTTTCACACTAGATAAGTTCAAGCAGTGTCACATTGCTGCTTTTCGGGCAGTGTTGTCTGAGTGGAGGTCACCCTCTCCCCTTGCAAGCTTCATTGGTCTGCTGCTCTAAAGCAACATTGATATCAACATTGATATCTTGCTGAAACCAGTAGCATGGACTTAGCTTTGTGGCTTGGCCAAAGGAGCATGTGAACACCCCCTTGGTGCTCTCCTGAGCTCACATGTCCCCTGCTGGTCTAGCAGTTGAGTATTTCTGTACTACTGGCTTCTTCTCCCGGTTCTGTCTCCCTCAGACTTCCTTAATGCCTAGCAATATCCTCCTTGCCAGAAGCTTCAGCTCTGTGCTGCAATCATTCTAACAGAGAAAAAGCTGTTTGGGGGCAGCAGGAGAGCTGATGTGATACAAGCTGTGCCGAAATCTCAATATTGACAGTGACAGCCTTCCTCCTGCCTGTTTAGCAGGTCTTGTCAGCCATGGTTTACTGGATCCCTGTAGGATAGCTCACAAGTCCTGGAAGTTCTCCTGTGCCTTTTGATTAGCTGGAGGAGGCAGGAATGGGATGCCTTTCTTCTGCTTGAGTTCCTGTTGGGTAATACGCAGTAGGCACCAGACTTACAAACAGTGGGTCACTCTTGTCTACCAGCACAAACACTGGTAGACAGAAAAACCCCTCATGGTCATAACAGCAGATTCCTCCCTTTGTCTACAGTCCAGATATTCACAGTCCTGGCTGGTGGGAAGATTTCATTGTCAGAATAAGCTGTGTTTGGGGTGTATGTGTGTCCTAAAAATGCTGAGCCTGCAAAATTCACTTTTCCAAGCTGTGTTGCCCTCCTGAAAGTATCAGCTGTGAGTAGATGGCAGAGAAAAGGTCTGGCTAAAACATGAAACAAGCAAACTCAAAGTGTCCAACCTCACTCAAGACTTCCAGATGGAGACTGCTTGGCTCTGCACAATCCATCAGGGATGTGCTGGTTGGTGGTGGTGGTGGGAAGTGAGTAGTGGTATTCGTTGACACTCTTTGCTGTATGCTGATTCCAGACCTGGAATCACAGTGAGCTGTCACTGTAACAGATGCCATTCATGGGATGGAGCTCAGGGATAGCCTTCTCCTGCAAATCCCAGGCCTTCTTGGCCAAAGCACTGAGCAAATGGTGATGGACTGGTGCCATCTAAGCAGAAGAGGAGGAGCTCACGGGGAAGTAAACTGCCTTTGAGGTGGCATGCTTGAATTTTAGGGAGAGATTTGTCCTTTATTTAACAGCTGTGCCCATCCAGAGCTCCAGATTTGTTCAAATGTGTCTAACAAGTATTCACGTCTGTGTTTTTCTTTAGAAAGTCATATAGTTATTTAAAAAAAAGAAAAAGAAAAGTTTATTAAAATACCGGTTTATTTCCAAACATGATCTTTCTGTGAGTAGCAGGGTTATTTTTATAAACAGAATTTTGGGTGAATGTTTCTAAGCCATTGGCTTCCCACTGCTCGTTTGCAGCTGGCAGGAATGTCAGCAGATCCCCCTGGCCATATTTCAATGTGCTTTTGCTTGTTGGCTTTACACTCATGAGCCTGAGATACACAAATTGGCAATCAGTTTGGCTTTTCGGCTCTTACAGTCTTTGAGTTTTGTCCACACCATCACCTTGTGCATCTTCACTTAGCCGGCAGAGATTTAACTTCTCAAACTATCAACTTCAAAGCATACAAAGGTCAGTTCAGAGCACACCACCACCACTTGATGTTTAGTGAAAACGTGGTGTGCGTTGCAATGGTTTGAATGACAGACACCTTGTACAGAGTCAGTTTGGTTCTGTATGGGGCACAGTTCACCTCAAAGACTGGATTGTTGTGGTATGTGGCACATATCCAGGTGAGCAAGGGTGATGAAGATGTTTGGGCTTCTGATGGACTAGAACACTTAGGATAAATCCTACCAATGGCATTTTTTCCCCCATCTTTTATTGTCTTTGCCTCACACTTTTATGTGATGCTGAATCAAGTCATCTACTGGGAAGCCTTAGCTGTTTGTCTGTTTGTTGTCTGCAAGATAATGTTCCTCTTCTCCTATGGACCGTGCGACATTGGAATAAACAAGGGAGCAATTTTGACCCCTGGTGTGTGTTTATGACAGCCAAGGGGCTTGTTCTCACCTTTCCATGTTGTTCTGTGCTTACTCAGAGGAAGGTGGTGGGCTACAGACCCTCAACATAGGCAGCTCTGTGTGTATGAGTGTTTTCTTGAGTTTGGAGGCTTCGCTAACTCAAGCTGTGCTCTCCTTTTCTTTCTCTGTAGCCATCCTTGGCATGCACACCTTGATGAGTAACCAGCAGTACTACCAGGCGCTGGGGAGCAGCACCATCGTCAACAAAGAAGGGCTCAACAGTAAGTGATTTAGAGTGTTATCAGGCTGCAGTCCTTGGCTTTGAAGCTGGCAGAAGCAAAGTGGGAATTATTTTTAGGCTGAAGGTTAGAGACACAAATGTCAGAGCAGTCTGTGATTGCTGTGGCCACCTCTGGAGAGCATCCTTGTCCTGTGTGAGACAGTGTGGTCCCAGCAGCTGCCCTTTCACTGTCCAGGAGCTAGCACAGTCCAAGGAATAGTCTCATGCAGGCAGTTTGTCCTCCGTTATCTAGTTTTGAACCCTGAGAGTGTGCAGCAGAAGGCACCATCTCTGCTGATCAGCTACAGTGCCAGGCAGCACACACGAGTGTAGCTGGAGCTAACCACTTCTCTCATCTTGTGTCTGTTTGCCAGCTCATGCTTTCCTCTCCCAGCGCTGCTTCTGGAAGAGGAGAAACACACCCGAAGAGAATGTGCTGCTGCTCAGGGTGCTTTCAGTTTCACCTCTCTTGCTTTTTTCCTTGCAGGTGTGATTAAGCCCACACAGTACAAACCAGTTCCTGATGAGGAACCGAACTCAACAGATGTGGAGGAGACTCTGAAACGAATAGAAAGCAATGATCCTGATCTTGAGGAAGTCAATCTTAACAATATTATGGTATTCACCCCTTTCTTCTCTCCTCTCTTAATAACCGGACCAAACGTTTGATACACAAAAGGCAGAGACCAAATCTGTTTTGCTGCCCTGAGTAATATCATAACACTGCAGGTAGCCAGACAAGAAACACTAGCATTTCCCATCTCCATTTTAGGCAACAAGCCTTGTTACCTGCTGTGGGACAACAGTGTCAGGTTGGTAGCAGGAGGAGTCCTGTAGATGCCTGGAAGAAGAGAGCTGTGTTGAGGGTAGTTTGGGAGACCTGCCTCTAGCCTGTCTGGTTAAAATCATTCTAGGTTGCTTTAATGGTTTAGTCAGGCACATTTGGTGGAAGAGCTGTTTATATAAAGTAAAACAGTGCAAGGAGAAAGGCTTCATAGTCCCCTTGCCATGAAAACATGAAGAAACCTCCCTTCTTGCAAGTGGTCCTGTCCATCTCCCACTCATTCCTTCTGTGGGACTCTATAAAGCAGATTAGGACACACCACCACTTATATTGCCTCTGAGACACAGACATGTATAAAAAATGCAGTTTCTATCTGCCCTCCCTGACTCCAGGACCTCCACCCCATGGGGAGTGTTGAATGACGTATTCAAATGGCAAGAATGTGGGTAACTGCAGATGCACATTAAAAAACACTTGTGCCATGCCACCTGCACCTGTCTGTAAGAAAAGATTTTTTCCCTTAATATTCTGGCTAGTGATGCTCACATTCCAGGCTGAGGATCTGGCAGGCAGGGACTTCTTTTGTGTGTTGGATTCATGACCTTGAGGCATGGTTTGGAGAACTAGGGAGCGTTGGTGGAGATGGTAAACTTCTGGGCTCTGTGTTATAGCTCTGCATATGGCTTTGACTATAGATGATGCCACATGGTAGGATCCAAATGATGTGGCAGCTGAGTATAATACTTAAAAGTTTAGATAGGTGGAAATCTTTGCATCTGAGAAGGATATCTAAAGTGTTTGATAAGTGAAAAATACTCATTTTTGTAGGAACTCAAATAAACATCATGGAATTATTTTCTAGGCTGGGACCTAGTGTGGCAAATATGGTTTGTACTACCATGAGATCACTTCAGGTCCTTCTGGCTCCATGGGTGGAAATTTCCTGAACATGACACCAATGTTGCTCAGTGCTCTTGTACCTATTAAAAATTGCAGAAGCAGTGCTTTGTAGGCTCATGGGTCCTAGTTGCATGCATCCCCACAATGCCTGAGTTGGTAAGTAGTTGGATTTCTGAGCAATTAAATAAAACAGCAGAGACACTGTAGCTTCCATTCAAGGAACTGAGCCATCAGCAGAGTGGGAAATAGAATGAAGACATTGCCATGCTCCTTAGGCTGTGCTGCTTAGAGCAAGAGAAGGTATGAAAACATTTAGCAACTCCTTCCTGAATAACTTTAGTGCATTTTGTCATTGGACCTTAATGAGAAATCTGACTTATCATTTCAATGTATTGCATGTTCCTTCATATGGATGATGGCCTAACACAGGTGTCCTGCATTTCTTTCCACAGAATATTCCCGTACCAACTTTAAAAGCTTTTGCAGAGGCACTGAAGAACAACACCTATGTGAAGAAGTTCAGTATTGTTGGGACACGGAGCAATGATCCTGTTGCTTTTGTAAGTACTCTTGGATGTTGTAACATCCTGAAGAGCTGTTGGTGGGCAAGGGAATTTTGGAGGTACTGACCTGATGGTTTTATGCACCTTGTGGTGCGTTCAACATGTTCTGCACCTCTGGCATTTGGTGCAGCTGCTTCAGTTTCAGGAGCACTAGTGAAAAACGGTGACAAACTTTGGTGCCTTTGCTTCCTTTTTCAGCTGTGGAGATTTCAGGACACAAGCCTTTAATCCCATTTGGTCTGCTTTTTCATAGAATCATGGAATCATTGTGGTAGGAAAGATCTCTGTGATTATTGACCACCCATCCAATGCTACCATGCTCACCACTAAACCATGTCCATCTACATATTTTTTGAACACCTCCAGGGATGGTGACTCCACCACCTCCCTGGGAAGCCTGTGCCGATGCCCAATAACCCTCTCGGGGAAGAAATTCTTCCTAATCTGAACCTTCTCTGAAGGATTTGCCCTCAAGGATCTCCTGGAAAAAGAGCAGCAGATAAGAATTGACTTTCTAGTGGCATTCTGTATAAGCAGTTTGTCTCTCTGGAATGATTCTACATCAGGGCCATCCCATTTGTCTGCGTTTCTCCTGTGTGGCCTCTGTGGGTGATAAAAAGTCTTTCTGGCTGTTGTGAGCCATCTTAAACAGCAGTGGGGTTGCAAAGAGGTGCTGGATGTTATGCCTGGCCCTCATGCTATCTTCGTGGCTGTATCCTTGCACAGTGAGTACAGCCTTCATGTTATTTCAGCCCCTCTGGCATGTTAGTGATAGGTAGATGTTGTACTTGACAATCTTAGAGGTCTCTTCCAACCTTAACAATTCTGTAATTCTGTGACTGGAGAGGCAGCACTGGCACTGTGTGAGGGTCCCTGGGGCACTCTGCGGGGCTAGGAGAGCTGGGAATCCAAATACTGCATCAACAGGTGCAGGTCAGCTGAGCCACTTGGGCATCACCTTCTGCTCGTTCTGTTTTATGACGTAGGCAGGTCCTCCGATACAGCTTAAGAAATGAGATCATCAGAAGAGCTCATGAGGGATTGGGAGTGTGCCAGACCACTTCAGGTCTCATCCACTGAGGGAACCAAAGTGATTAATGTGGTTGCAATGCCACTTAGGAAGATATCTTGGATGTGGAGAGAGAGGAGACAGATGCTCCTCTCTCTGCCTACTGTGATGGGAAGTATTTCAGGCCCATGCAGAAAAAGCAGTGTGGGCTGGGAGCTGGTTGGTTAGGAGTCAGGGCTGAAGCCGCCCAGCATCCCTGCCATCACCATGCTGTCTTTAGAAGAGGGACATATTAAGCTGTCACAAGGCAATTGTTGACTGTCACCTTTTGTGTTGGCCCTAAGGGTTTCTCCATATGAGGTTGTGCTGTTGCCTCCAGCATGCTCACATTCTAGAACCCTCCTGCAACAGTGTGGGGACTCTGAACATCTGGTGACATTGAAGCTGCTCAGCACATGTGATCCTCCCAGTGTCCTCCAGAGGCAAGCAGAGTTGAAACCCTGCTGCTCTGGGGTGCTCTGCTCCTGCCTGTCTGACTGCCAGCTCTTTCTGCTTACCTCTTCCCACAGGCACTGGCAGAAATGCTGAAGGTCAACAACACACTGAAGAGCCTGAATGTGGAATCAAACTTCATCTCTGGGTTAGGGATCCTGGCTCTTGTCGAACAACTCCAGGGCAACACATCCCTCGTGGAGCTGCGCATCGACAACCAGGTAGAGTGAATGGGAACTCTGATCAAGTGAATATGTCCTGGTGGTGGGAAATTGAGGAGCTGGTCAAGGAGGAGGGTGGCAGCCTGGCACCACTGCCACCTTGCTTTCAGAGAGCTTTCAGGCCCTTCTTTCTACTGCAGTTCCTGGGCAGTATCTGCTATGACCTACAGCAATTAACACAGGCTGAGGCAGTGCAAGCAGCTTTCCATGTTCCTGGTGCTGCCCTAGAGAGTGGTGATGGATGCTCTTGGCTGATAACACACCTTGCTTTGAGCTCTTGCAGGGACTTAAATAATAATGTCTATGGAGTGAAACTGAATGGGTTTTTTTTGCTACAATGCAAGGGAAAGAGAAAGGGAGCTACAGACTGTGCAGTGGTAGAGATGCCATAGCAAGTTTAGCTCCTCTGGAAACCAAGTGGGTAGTAGGGAAGCAGTTGAGCTACGGGGAGCTCAGGGACAGGTGATGGGAGTTCAAAATCATAGCTTCTCCAGACACATCTTAGCTGCAAATCTGCCCAAGAAATAAAGTCTTTTTAGCAAGAGGACTTGTGGGATTGTTTTCTGGAAGAGTTGGAGCCACATGGTTGTACCAGGTCCAACTCAGAAATGCCAAATAGATCAACAGGTCCAAAGGAGGGAAGAGTTGGAGATAGCAGATCTAAATGCTACCTCTGAACTGCTCTCTGATGTGACTAGCTTTTTTTTCTGTTTTCTGTTTTCAAAAGAGCCAGCCCTTGGGCAACAAAGTAGAAATGGAAATTGCCAATATATTGGAAAAAAACACCTCCCTGCTGAAGTTTGGGTACCACTTCACTCAGCAAGGTCCTAGACTCCGAGCCTCCAATGCCATGATGAATAACAATGACCTAGGTGAGTGGGGCTGGCTGCAAGCCAGGGAACAGAGGAAGGTCTCTCCCTCTCCCTGTGGGCAATTCCTGGTGGTAGAAGGGCAGAACTGCTTGCTTGAAGGCTCTGGTGGACATGCTTGAATGAAAAACCACTTCTTGAAGGGCCTGATGATGCCTTGACCCTCAAGGAGGAAAACAGCTTTCAGTGCCTGGTTCTCTAATGCAGCTGCTGTCAGCCAGGCAATAGGCTGTGCCCCAAACCTGGAGACACTGGGCAGCTACAGCTCCCAGGAGAGGCAGGGGTTTTGGCAGTAGCAGTGGGTGTTGTCGGGAAGGAACAGGAGCTGCTAACGTGCTTCGGTACAGCATGTGATGCAGCATACGGCTGCGAGCTGCCAGCACTTGTGATTCCTGCCAACTCCTTGTCTTCCTCCAGCTTCCTTCCTACTTTAACAAGGAGATGAAAAGTAGCAGAGTTGAACTTCAATGGCAATGAGACTTGGCCCCCTCACCTTCAGAAAAACAAATTGCAAGTGTTGCTAGGGGAGAGGCGGGAAGCCACATGGCTTGGTGTTATCTTTATCCTCTCAATGAAGTGAACAGAAGTTCTTGTGAAGCAAACCGTGAGCAGGTCTGCAAACTGCCATTTCAGCCAATGCAAGCAGCAGAGGCTTTCCACTGCTTGGCTACAAACTGCTGAAGAGCCCTGAAAATCAGTCCAGCAGAGCAGTATTAAATGCAGCCAACACAGCAGCCACGCTGTACTCAGCAGCTCCTGGCTGCATAGACAGGGTGGTTACAAACATGACAGAGCCTAACTCCTTCTCAGCAGCAGCAGAAAAATCTATCTGAGAGGAATACGCAGAACTTTGTGCATTGTCCTTTTTTGTACACTAGGAAGAATGCCTTCCCCGGGAGGGTGAGGAGCTTGCAAGACTCATAGGAACATGGCCAGTGGCTGCCCTGACCCAGTCCTAGGTAGAGCCCTGCTGCTGCCAGCGGAAGGTTGGGCTGAAAGCTCCCAGGAACACCCTCCCCCACACCACCACCACTAGCACTGCTGGGTTCTGCCAGACACATCTAGGAAGCAAGGGCTGAGAAAAGATCTAATGTCTAACTGCCAGCTGTGAAGAAATGGTGGAAAACTGGAACAATGTCTTTTAATCTGCATATAGTTTCACCACAGACAGCACCTTCTGTCCCTTCAGGAATCAACTTCAGGTTTAAAAACCACACCTTGAAGTAGGTGCCGTACTTAGAGGATAAATATGTTTGAAAAGGAAATAAATCAGTCTTGCTCCAGCCAGTACCATGCTCCTAGGAAGCACAGCCAAGCATAGAGATATGTGCCAGTTCTTCAGTGACCACACAGAATACTCAGTATCACAGTTCACTGAGTGTTTGTTCTGCCTGTGGCTGCAGTCCTGGTCACTACAGAGCTGCACCAGGAAAGGTTTGCTGTTTTCTGTTGTTGGAAAAGAGTGAGGGTTTTAATGACTGTGCAGCACCTGGCATACAAAGTCATCGGAAAGCTTTGGATCTGGCATTTTAATTGTTCCTTTTGTAAGGGGAGGAATTCACAACCTGCCTTCCATCTAACAGTTATGCATTCTGCCACTCTCAATAAGACCTGCATTTTCATCTGATTTGGTTCTTGTTTGCAGCACGTATTCATCGGGGTGATGGTCTCTGGCAATAGCATCTCAGCTCCACAACTGGACAATGTATAAGTATAGAAAAACTTTATTTTCCTTCCTGTTAGCAATAGCTCTGTGCTTCCGCTCCACTCCAGTGCTCTTGCCTACCATCACCTGATGCTACCACAACTTGGTTTTGGCACTGTAGCTTCTTTTCTCTAAGATGCTCTATATCAAGGTTTTTCTATTCATTCTCATGAGCTAACTTCTACATCCTTTCTATATCTTGTTTTTTCTTCGTGCACATTCCTTGAAAAGTCATGAATGTAGCTGTCAAAGGCTCTAGATCAACTTTAAGAGCAGATAGGAGACTAGTTTTTCCATGTTAACCGTGATCCAGAAGGCTGGAGGTTAAAGGCTTAAGATAAGAAATGAGATGGATAATTTCACTTTTCTTTGAATTGGAAACGGTACTTGAGAAAAACTAGCAAAGGAAAACCTACGGCATCCACCTGCTGCAGTCCTACATCAGTCAGCACCAGATGATGCTTTGGCCAAAGTCCCAGAATGTTAGGGGTTGGAAGGGACCTCTGGAGATCATCTAGTCCAACCCCCCTACAAGAGCAGGAGAACCTACAGCAGGTTGCACAGGATGGTGTCCAGTTGGGTTTTGAGTATCTCGAGAGACAGGGACTCAACCACCTCCCTGGGCAGCCTGGGCCAGTGCTTTACCACCCTCAAAGGTAAAAAGTTCCTCCTCAAAGTCAGATTACAAAGGCAAACTGTGTAAAATACAATTGATGTAGAAAAAGGGAGGTAAGGCTGAAAGCAGCTTCTGGCCTTAAGGTTTCTGCCCCTATGAATCTTTATCTTACCTTCCTTGATTTTAAGCCTGCTGCTTAAAGCAGGAATTCAGAAGCTGGTGCTATCCTGTTTCTTTCCTGGCAGGAAAAGCCCATCTCTCAACTCCTTTCCACAGGGGGTGAGCCAAGCCTGCCATCCACATCTTCCCATTGCCATGACTGACTCCTCTTCATTTTCTTTTTCAGTGAGGAAGAGAAGACTTGCAGAGTTGAATGGGCCTATTTTTCCCAAGTGCAGAACTGGAGTGTAATTCCAGGCTACAGAGGTCATTCCCAGTGATCTCTGCTACACTGTGGGAATCAAAGGGGATAAGTGCCTTGACAGAGTATTTGTGGTGCCTCGGTTCTGTTTTATGCACTAAACAGTTTAAATTAACTAGTGGCTGTAGCTGAAGATTTTTATCCAGTAGAACTGTTGATGTTTTCTGTAGAGTTGGAAACTATTCAATCCAGTAAACAATCTGCCCAATTTTATGCACCTTCAGTGTAAAAAATGACTCTGAATTAACCTGGGACCTAATTTTTCTATAAGCTTCCTGTACAGTGTTTCATACCAGTTAGAATCTGGGAAGCATGAGTGAAAGAAACAACTGTTCCACACAAATTCTACTAGTATTAGAAAAATACTTTATTTTGTTTGTTGTTTGTTTGTTTCCAAATTGATTTCAACTACCTTAGAGGAGCAACTAGTTTAACAAGCACTTCTACTACCTGGAAACATGGCTGATTTCAAGAATTGTGAATTATAATTTTTGTACCAACATTTGCTGAGTCAGTTGGGGATGCTGTTTCAAATGCATCCCTGTGCTGCTTAGAGAAAAACTGATCTCCATCCCCTGATCAAATGGAAGGTAAGGCCACCAATTATAAAACAGAGTCTCAAAAATTGAGTAGTTTACGACGGATTAATATCCTTCTACCCAAGGCATGTCAGAAGGAAACGGTGACCTTTAAAGAGGTGCTGCAAACCCTAACCCCATAGAGATGGCCAAACTAATCAGAAAACTAGAGCCCTCTCTTCTCAACCCCATTCCCTTTAGTTTTATAATGTTAAAAATGTGTGTCCAGATCTTCACTGGAAATCAAGTCAAATTTTCTCTCTTTGCTGTTTCATTTAGATGACTAAGTCCATTAATTAGATTTTGTTCTGCTAGGAGATGTTTCTTTTACTACCATCCCTAATGTCTGCATAAATGTTGTGCCCTAGGAAAGCTGTGAAGTGAAATAGCCCAGCCCCGAACTTACACTGAATACAGTCTGACAGCTTTTTCTTAGCCAGCCTCCTGGAAGGAGCTCCCCATAGGTTTGTATAGCTCCCAGACATGCAGTGGGATTGGACACACCACTATCCCATTCCAAAGTCCTGTGGGTGGGATCCTGCTTGGTAGGAAGAGTGTCCTGGTAGAAGCACTGCCATCCTGAAGCCATATTCCTGGTCTTGATTACAACATGTCCTAGAAAATGTTCTCACTTGCTAGACATCTGTTAAGAGTGAAGTCTTGCAGCCTTTTACACATATTCCAGCAGAAGTCCCACAGATTTCTCCAGAGCTTGTGCACAAACACCATCCATGATATAACTTCGACCAACAAAGCAAAGAAACGCTGTCCTTTCAGCAGTATGGGAAACATATTTGTTGCTCAAATCTTAATAAATGTCAAATAAAATGCTTCGCTATAGCTTCTTCCCCCCAACCCTGCAAATTCTGTATCAGAAAAAGAATACAGAAGAAAAATACTTGAAAACATATTAGAAAACAAAAAAAGATCCCCAAATTGGCAAACAGTCTCCTTCTTGCACATGCACTGTGAAGACTTCAGAACAGTCAGATAAATCACCAAATCAGAGCCACACAGCTTTAGCTGAACCATCCAGTCAGATCTGCACAGCACAGGCTCACCTCTTCCACTGGCTTCAGAAGAACACAAATAAATCTTACCCTGGGAAATAGTGCTGAGGAACCCAGACATGCACGGAGATGCAGCTGCAGAGCAGGGCGCACTACCATGGAAACTATAGCAGCATTTTTTTTCCTGAATGAAAAAGAATCATTAAAAAACACAAACAAAAAAAAAGCTCAAAAACCTTGTCGTGCATTTCATTGTAGCAACTTTCAGTTTCACCATGTAGCCCAAATGTACTTTAGGCTGTTTGGATCACTCCAGGCTCCTCAGGTGATCATACAGAGCTGCTTTGCTAAAAGATGCATGTGAGAGCCGAGAGCTGTGCAGCCAAGACAGGCTCTTGCTGAGGCATCAGACTGCGCAGCAATGGAGCTACATAATGGTGACATTTAAGAGCAAATGGATCAGTTTGTCCTAGCATCTCTCCAGGAAAAGGGGGGGAAAAAGCCATCTGCTGACTGCAGCAGCTGGCAATCACAGCCAATCTTGCTTAACTCTTACCTCTCCTGCAGCTGATGTGCCTTCTCTCAGGCATTGCCACTGAGGTGCCTGGATACTACCACACAGCACTTCACAATGGCAAGTCCTTGTTTGTATTAACCTGACAAAATGAATCCAGAAGCCAAGATACAGAAACTGCCCATGGGCTAACTTACAAGAGAGAGGCTAAGGATGTCTCTTACTCTCTCCTCTCTGCAGCAGAGGCAACCTGGCTTTATGGGCTTCCATCTGTATGTCTCAAACCCTCCTCCTGTCTTGCCTTAGTGCAGCTAAGACCAGAAAGAGGCAACAAGGCCCCATGCCTTTGAGGTAGAATTTCCAGCTGCCACTAGCTCTCAAGAGAATTGTTACCTTGTAGCTAGGTCTACCATGCTGGCAGACTGCTAGCCAGGTTTCAGCATTTGCCTCTGTAGAATTAAGCACTTCCAACATAACACGTGAAGTGTATTTGAGAAGTATTTTACAAGGGGAGTTTCAGAAGTTTACATGTAAAATATAGTTGTTGTCATTCTATACTGATGAGTGATACAGAAACAGCCTTCCAAGTAGGTTAGAGTGTTCCAGATTTGCTGATAGGCTGAATTATAAAATTATGTTCTTTTTAGTGTCATACATGAGGAATAAAGAGAGTATAATGCAAGTTGGGGCACTCCCAAATAGACCAAGCCTGCAAGCTGAGCTTGGGTGTTTTTCAGGTGTTTTTCCCCCCCAATATTCCAGTCCTCTCAGGCACAGTCTGAAAATCACTTGGGNGGACGACATTCCAGTCCTCAAAAGCACAGAGGTTAAGCTGTTTAAGGTTAAGTGGCCAGCAAAGCTTGGGAGGCAAGATGACAGTGGAGCATGGGTACTGCTTAGACTTCTGCTGAAGATTGTCTGCTGAGGGGAATTTTCCAATTTCTTCTCCAGTATGGACTGTGCACAGATTTATTATTAAATTTCATCCTAGAAAGACTCCCAAAGGAGACATTTGTTACATTTCAAAGATCTGCTTCATGAAAGCAATGGTCATGAAGACAGTTGCTAAACCCTTGATTTCAGGGTAGCAATACTGGAAGGAAGAAGAAATGTTTCCCATGGCTTTAAAAGGAACCCAATACCCACGTCTTTTAAGTTGCTAGTCAAGAAAACAAGGAAGCCTTCCTGAATTCACAGTGCTGTGGAAGAAAGTCACAATCTATATGAAAATAACATTGTCCTAACTTTTACTAGGCAACTGCAGAAACCTGAGTGAACTGTTTTCTAGCTTTTAAAAGCAGTTGCCAGTAAAAAAAATCCAAACCAGTAAGATGTTTAGACTTCCCATGACTAACTACTATTTAGTACCAAGAATGACAGTTAAATTTCAAAGACATTTTTCAGTCAAGACACATTTTCTGTGCTATTAATAAAACCTTTCTGTGCATTCTACAGCACCAGGCACGGAAAGCAGCAGACAGAGAAGTATTTTGAGCCCATATGCTGTGGATTCCTTCAAATTCAAAGACAATTTCTCCACTAATAAAAGCTGGAAATCTCATAAACATCTCATAGCTTTTGAAAAAACTAACCTCTACAAGCATAAATGCTCCCCATATCTTGAATTATTTGGGTTTTTTCTATTTTAAGTGGAGCTGAGCCCTGGCTATGTGATGGACAAGTTGAGGGAAACAACGGTTCTTGGGGAGACAGAGCATAGGAATGAGGATTACATTTGCTATGATTTGCTGTTAAACACAGAATAATAGAATCGTTTGGGTTGGAAGGGACCTTCTTTAAAGGGTACCTAGTCTAGCCTCCCTGCAGTAAGCAAAGACATTGCTGGTGGATGAGAAGCTGGACATGAGCAAACAGTGCACGCTGGCAGCCCAGAAGGCNCCTTCCAACCCAAACCATTCTATGATTCTATGATCTTCAGCTAAAGCAGGTTGCTCAGAGCCCAGTCCAACCTGACCTGGAATGTTTCCAGTGATGGGGCATCTACCATCTCTCTGGGCGACCTGCGCCAGCATAGGAACTGTTCGTCCTAAGGCCACACACAAGAAGTATGGCTGGGCAGACAGTATCTGTGGGTCTTTGACGCAGTTACAAGAGATGTCCTTACACTGCCTTCAGCCAGTTTTACAGTGGAATTAAGTCACTGACTTCAGATAACTACCCCTTTTTTCTCACTGGAATAAAGCAAGATGCACAGGCAGATGGTGGGTATGCAGAAGATAATCTTCAGCTCTGATCTAGTCATGTACCCACACCCAACTGATCCGATGTTCTGACATTCTGCCACCAGCTACTGAGGCAAATCCATGATCACTGGAGAGGTCAGGCAAATTCATCTCCATGCAGTAGGAAAATAATGTAATTACTCTCATGTCCCTCAAATTTCTTTTGAGTTGTATGCAGCTGTGTCTCACTGCACATACTCCACTCCAAAATCCCCATGGCAGAAGCAACACTACGCAAGGAGAGGAATTCCGTAGTGCTGGGCACTCTGGTAATTCACAATCAAGTAATGGGTGGGTTTCAGGGCATACTCTAGGCTTAAAGGCAGCGTATGAACAAGAATTTCCAAGTCAACACATTTCCATCATTTCCAAACCTAACTGATTCACAGATAGGGATTTGGTTACAGAAGCCTTTCACGTTGGCACATCTCAGCTTAGCTAGCGAAACAACCTAATCTTTTTCTGCATCCAGCGTCCTTTGTGAGAGGTGTTCAACAGGTACCCTTGGCCGTCTCCTTGTACATTCACATTCCTCCTTCAGTGTCTGTCCTGAAGCCCTTGAAGCCACCTGGAGTTCTTTCTCTTGACAAACAGGACAGCAAGCTGTAAGACCTTTGTTGCGACAGCTTGGACATATCAGAACAAGCTGCCGGCAGTGCTGGCTGGAACAAAGTTTATACTGGTCCCACAGTGTCCCACAGTATCTGCATGCTGGAGGAAGGAGGAAAAGAAGTAGTTAACACCCACATTGTTCCATCTGTCCCCTTGCAGAAGGTTCCCCATGGCACCAGGGGGCTGCCATCTCTCATTTAAGTGGCTATCTATTGTCCTCCAAGTTTGTAACTCCTGCCTTAGCTTGATCTTCTAGAACCCATTTTATTTTTAAACTTCTGATTTGGATGTAAAAAACTGGGGACAGCTGTCTCTCAGGAAAAGAAAGAAGTCCTCACTAGTGCTTCCTATAGTTCCAATTAGAGAGATTTAAAGATGCTTGCTGCCAAAGGAAGAAGAAAGATGTGCTGGTGGTAATGAAGCCAGTATGCTGGAATGTTGCCTGTTGGAGACATGGGTGCCATGGGACTTCCTTCCACCTAAAAACAATGGCTTGTGAAGATGGAGTGTCATCTGCAGTCCTGGAAGAGTCCTGCCACAGTATTAGACAGGTTTTATCCATTTAACTGAAAGCTACAGCCCAGTTTAGCTGCACCATCAAGATGTTGCCTACCCCAACACTTCCCTTTGAACCTTCTGTAGGGATGGCTGTGATGCATCCAGAGAGAGTGCTGTTTCTACACCAAGCCAGGCACCTTCAAGGTGTATATGGGAACTGCAGAGGAGGAATGGGAGGTTATACTCAAAAAGTTACCCACTCAGAAAGAAACCCAGCACTGCTTCCTGAAAAAGGCTAGAGCCAAATCCCATCTATTAGTACCTGGCAACTGAGAAGAAAACAGATCTTTAATTTGCATTATTGGAATAGTGACCCCAGACAGGAGACCAGGCAATGTTCTTAAGAACTTCAGCTAGAGGTCACTGAGATTCTACAGAGTGCAGAAAATTTTAAAGCCTGAAAATAGCGAAGTGCTGTAGAGCCTAGTGCCATCACTCTCCCAGTGCCTGGCAGTCTGTGCTGATGTTCTGGGAGATTACTGGAGCAGAGAACTGCTGACAGCACAACTATTTAAGGCTTTGGTCACTTGACCAACCAGTCTGATCAGCACTGTGGGCAACAAGTGGGTAACATCAGCAGTAGTGCTTGACATTCATCTCCATAGCTGCAGATGGCTCAAAACAGCAACTGTTCTGCAGGGGATGCTTTCTTTTACGGCTCCAGTTTTAGGGAATTCTTGTTAGTGACTCCCTTTTCTCTCATTTCTAGTTCATGTGTTCAAGCTACAGTGTTGCTAATCCTAATAAAAAATGACAACACTAGAAGATGAAAGGGAGTATAAGGAAGAACACCACAGACCAGTTGGGTTACCCCTATCCTGATCATCTTTGTGGAAATGATTGCCAATAGCTTCCCAGCCTTCTGCACTTACTTATCTAGTCCTACCTGAGATGATATCTTCATTGGAACAAATGGCGTAACGATCATCAAACACAAACAGCTTCCCCCTGTAGAATCCATCTGGAAACGCTTCCAGGTATTTGTGAATTCCACCTTTTAGCTGGTAAACCTCTCTGCACACTGCCTGTTTAAAGGATATTAGCAGAAAAGCTGAAGGAGACAGCAGCAGGGTGGCACGCCAGAGTTCCCAAAGCAAATTAAACACCAGGGGTCAGTGAAAAGCAGCAGCTTCTCAGTGACCATCAGATGGCACCCTATGTACCTACAACTCCAGGCAGTGCCACCAGGTATTAGGGGGCACCTTTACAATGCTGGCTTGTTGATATGAACCCATTTAATGTTACAGGCAAAAAGAAGGTTGGTAGCCTCCTCAGCTGAGGCAGGTTTGCTGCATCACAGATCAAATGCTTCTGAACCCCTGTGAACCACTGCTTATTCTGTTTTTATGCAGTGAGCCATTAGCAGGAGCAGAATTTCTCAGGGTTCACATTGGTGCAGCAGAGAAAAAAAATAAAGGTTTATATCTCTGGAGAACATAGATGTGTGCTATTCCCTTGCTCCTTGAGAGAAGGATCCAGGAGAAAAGTGGGATGGGAAGCACAATTAGAACAATGCAGTGTGCTGGGTTTAATTCCACAACTCTAAGAAAGCACTGACTGTCTGATTTTCACCACTCTGAGATGCTAAAGCTATGCAGTAATCATCACACAGCACAGCCTAAACAGAGCTTGAGTAAACACTGCAGAATACTCTCAAGCCCTCCTAAGACACCACTACAATGGGCAGGGTAGACTCACAAACTCCTCTTCTGTGCAAATGGGTTATATAATTATTTTCCAAAGAGCAATCGCTGCTGCAGCACTAGTCCATGCAGATCAGCCTGAGCTGCATTAAACTACCCACATCCTTGAAAGAACAGCATGAGGCAAGTGTGCATCAGAGACAGTTATCTCAGTTATGTCTCAGTGAGAAGTTCATACTCAGTAAGAATTTACCAGCAAAAGAAAAGAGAGCTGCTCTTAAAGGTGTGTCACCTCCCCAGTACGTGCTCTCAGAACGAAACTGAAATCTCACCTTGCTCCGTAGGTAAGCTGAGCCTCTCTCACAACGAATCCCTCCTGTGCAGTACATCAGGACACGTTTGTCTTTAAAAAGCTCCAGGTTTTCATCTACATAGCTAGGAAAATAGCTGAACTTCCTGATATCTGGAGCCAGGCAGCCCTGGAAATGGCCCTGCAATAACAACAGATGGCCACGCGACTGGTTACCAGCAGTCTAATGTGGTATGGTCTATGCCGTGTACTAGATGCAGTAACATCTGGGCCAGAAAGCTCAGCTCACTGTAACTGCTTGAGGCAGCTCCTCAGCTGCATTTATGCATCAAAATACCTGTTAAAATCTGTATTGGGATTCTGGACACAACATGTCTCCCCCGTCCAAACACAGAAGAGGGAGCTAAGCAGAATAGAACTGTCAGAGAGAGGACAAACCACAACCGTGCAGGAGGTCTGGTGTATATGACTGCTGGATGTCCCTATCCTGGGCACAAAGCAAAAATGCTAGAAAACATCCTTACAAATTACGCTCCTTTTTCTTCAAACTATATGATATTCACTGCTAATGTGGTATGGATCACTTTTGTCTTCTTCTCGCCCCAAGCAGTATAAGGACTTATCCGGGCAGGCTCCATGCTGATTCCCTGAGCAGGTTCTCTGCTGCTTGTGTCTAATACTCATTACTAAACTGAACTCTGTACATATTACAGTCATTCTGCAATGTGGATTCTCTTCTTCCAGTAAGGTTACAATGTCAAATGCTTCCCCCAGCACCTGTAACACTTCCAAGAAGGACACAAGGAACACTTACTATTTTACTTTCATAGAAGTTCCTACAGTCCAGCAAGATGGTATCACTTTGTCCTTGACTGGCCTGAGACAAGTACTGTTCTACTTCTCTATGAAATTCCTGAGGGGATAAGTGGATTCCTTTGACAAAGACAAAAAAAAGGGGGGGGAGGGGGGAGAAAGAAGTGAGAAGCACAAAGCACTGTTACATATGATCTTGCTGATCCAGATTCTCCTCAGATTTCCAAACAAAAATGTCTGTGATGGTTCACAGACTTTTCATCCCAACTCAACCCACCAGGTTTATCCATGTTTGGCTTCCTGTTGACAAATGAAAGGAAACACAACACTGTTCCACATGACAGAAGCAGCAGCAGACAGGCGCCTGTCTCTATGATCTTTATTATGTCCTCCTGGCAACTCTTAGAGCTGTAAAACAAAGTGAAAAATTTCCCTTTCCTTTGCTCCTCTTTCACTACATTTGGAAGCAGAGGAGCATACAGAAATGCAATTTTTTCAGTGTTGATATGGAAAACTCCCATAAGTATTTATTACTTTCAGTACAACCTACATTCATATAAAGTTCCTCAGCTTTCAGGTTGCTTGGGACTTCAGACTCCCAACCTACCGAAAAGCAAAACACCTCCCCCACCAAAATCCTTCACCTTTTTAAAAAGTAACCTTACAAGCAAGTTCATAAAACACTGTAAAACAGGAGTAAAGTGGAAATAGCCAAACACACACCCCCCCAACTGCCAAAAAAAAAAAAAAAAGCAAAAGAAAACAGTCCTCTGCCAAAATCACAAAAAGATACTGTAGAAATTCACCAGCCATAGAACTTTTGGGGGGGTGGGGAAAGGCATCAAACTGCTCTGTTAATTGCTATTAATTGCTATTTGCTGTGCTCCTGCTTACCACCTACGTAACTGTCCTGACAGCAGATGCGCAGCCAGTAACATCTGATCAGGCATAATCCATACTAAGCAGCTACAGGTAGAAGAAAAAAAAAAACAGCCTGTGTTGGGGGAGTGGCATGAACCTGATGCAGAACTTGGCTCTGCTTCAATGTAAAAACCCAGAGCATGGCTCTTAACTTCAACAAAAGTAACACCATAGAATTACAGAATGTTAGGGGTCGGAAGGGACCTCTGGAGATCATCTAGTCCAACGCCCCTGCAATAGCAGAAGAACCTAAAGCAGGTTGCACAGGATGGTGCCCAGTCGGGTTTAGAATATCTCCGGAGATAGCGACCCATCATTCACCTCCCTGGGCAGCCTGGGCCAGTGTGCCACCACCCTCAAAGAAAAAGAGTTCCTCCTCATGTTCAGATGGAACTTCCTGTGCGCTAGTTTTTTCCCATTGCCTCTAGTTCTGTCACTAGGTATCACAGAAAAAAGCCTGGCCCCATCCTCCTGATACCCATCCTTTAAGTATTGATATGTATTGGTAAGATCCCCCCTCAACACCAAGTCAGCAGTCCCTAACACAGCAACATGTATATACTCAACTGTAAACTTCAGCAGGATTCTAACATTTTCTAGGACAATATAAAATAAAAAAGAAAGAAATAAAAAGCTTTCAGCATCCACAGCACCAGAATCCACTGGATGCACAAGAATATTTCATGGAAGGCTCTTCCTACACAGCTTGGGGTTTTTACTGCAAGCTAAACACAACAAATGCACATTGGAACTCTTTATATGGTATCATTTCTGAGCAGCCTCAAGTACCTACAGAATATTTAGGACAAATGTATTAATACATTGAAACGTATTTTCTAACCATCATACACAGTTACATCTTCCTTTAGCAGGTGTCCAATGACGTAGTCCCTGACTAAAGCACAAGGTATGTCCCTACTGCAGAACAGGGTTAACTGCTTGATGTCATTAGAACTATTACTGTTTCCCACAAAAGCCAAGTTAATTCTGAAGATTTTTGAGGAAGCTAAACATTTAGCAAACCAAAACCTGGGCCAGCAAATTCCCTGCACCAGTAACTTCTGACTACCAGCAATAAAACAATTTCTGTATCTACTCCTTTTGGGTCTTGGCCACTGTGCAGAAGGAAATGTTTTAAACTAAAGGTACTTTGTTCATCACTTGTGTCCCTCTTGGGTGAGAGGCTTTATTTTTCATTAAATCAACTTACCAGTTTCTTTATAAGACACCATCTTTGGATCAACGCCCATAGGTACAATTTCTTTGAATACTCCAACTCGAAGGTCTGGGAAACAGTGAGATCCTCCTGCACTACTCTGGGGAATTAAACACAAAAAACAATTCACCACACTCACTTTAATTTCTACAACTCACTGGAATATGAAAATGTCTCAGTGGCTGAGGGAAAGAAATATCCCTCCCACTGAAATCCACACTTTAAATCCTGAGGTTTAGGCAGTGGACCCCTACAGTGACCTGGCAGACAGGTGTCTTAGGTCCATTGATTCCTCTGCAGGTGAGACAGGCAGCATTTGGCATGAGGCGCAGAGTCACAGACGAGAGGGAAGGAAAACAGATCTTAGTCAGAAACAATGTCACTAGCAGCTATCATGAGAAAGGGAAGGTCCCTACAGAACATGCAGATCCTGACAGGAACAAAAAATAACCTCCTCCAGTAACAGGTCAAGTTAACACAGATACCTGAGCCCTGCAGTTCTCTTCAGCCCTTCTGATGCCTGACACAGCATCTAGGCTTCCAGTCATGACATGAGTGAAGAGAGCTGCAGTGTTTCCTGGGCATGAAAGAGACATACGGGGGGTTGGCCAGACTCAAGATTTGTTAACAATGGAGTCTGACATTGCCCACAAACTCCAACACAGGATTTTGCCTTTGGAGGTCTCAGCAAGCCCTTTTTGGAAAGTAATCCCATAGCAGGAGACAGGAAGTGAGAATTACTGCAGGGCTGAGCCTCAAACATGGCTTAGGCACTATCAAGCATATAAACACTCAAACAAAAGTGCAGTGTTGTGCAACACTGTCCCAGTTACCGCCAATATCAGTCTGCAGCAACTATAGCAGCCACTGAGTATTTTCATAGCCCCAAACATAATTTTCACTCCTCTATGCCCATGTCTTTGTGGCACAGGGACATAACAGGATGCAGAGAACTGTGAGACAGAAAATACCATCATGTATGAATGTTCATGCCCAGAGGGATCACATAGGGTTAGAGGTTTTGTCAAGGTCAAGGTAAAAATTCCATCCCTGTCCTGCTCTTGCATCTAGACATGACTGCGACTAATACAGCACATTTACTCTCAAAATTCAGCCAAGTACAACAGACAGTTAAAAAGCTAAACCTGAATCAGCACTGCAGCTCCACGTGGGTTTTGAGTTTCCCAAGTAACTTCTTTGGTCTACTTATGTATGGAGCGGGGGGCAGAAATAGTACTGCCTGCAAGTAAAACTGTATGGAAGAGACAAATGCTGTGAAAGCAGCCTGTTTCCTTCATCACACAGAAACCAGTACTTACAGTGCTGGGGCAGCAAGAGCCTAATCAGAATGCCACACGGTGCCAGCACAGCTGTCCCAAATCCATCTGAAGACAGCAATCAGGACATATGCTCAGCCTCACTTTCACTGCAGTCAGGTTCTAACTGGAGAAGGGAGAAACCCTTCTACCTGTGTACTTCCTCTCAAAGATAGTGCCAATGCACCTACATGGACACCAAAGCCTGCATGAACCTAAACCAGTAGTCTTCTAGGCAAGGATGTCACATCTGAGTGAAGAGCAGAGCATGGGACTAGTTTGCTTGGGTAACTGTACATTGTGATGCCTTGGTTTTGGCAGTCATGCTGGAGTGAATACTTGCTGAAAAATGGTGGGGCTGAGGCACACTACCTCATCCACCTCTACAGGGGGCTCTACAGCTGTAAAAGCTTGTAGCATCTCCTATCACTGCTCCTGTATGGCTAGGCTTCAAGAACGAAGATCCAGGGAGGGCTCCATACACNTCATGTTCACTAGCACAACTGGCAAAAACTGCCAGAGATACCTAAACAAAGCAAAGTCAGGAACCCTTGGCTCAGACGAGTGCTGGGAGGGCAGAACTAGAGCAGAAACAACACCGCCAAGAAGCAATGTGCTTATTTTTCAAAAATTAAATGTCCTAATTTTCTCAGAAATCCAATGTCCTGCATTGATTTCCACATAGGCATTGTTATTTTTTCATACCTTGAAATCCTCTTGGCACAAAATGTCTTTGAAAAGAGGCTGTGAAAGCATAACTTCAATGTAGAGACTGGTAGCTACTTTGCTTCCACCAACTGTCCCGTTAATCCCTTCTGAAGCAACTCGTACCTAGAAGGCAAGAAGAGAAGCTAAGGCTTAGAAACAGCAAAAATAGATCACAGTGAAATTAGGAAAAAACTGAGTGATAAAAGGCAGACAAAGAAATACATTCAGAAAAGAGACTACTGAGGAAGGAAGGAAAAGGTGGTTATAGTAAAGCTGAACACAAAGAAAACAGTAAATAAAATAGGAATAAACCCACAATAGTCACTTTTGAGCCCATTTCAGAAGGATGATATCAAAACAGCCTGAAAAGCTTGTGCAATAAACAGGGAAATGCTAACTGCTTAACAGGCAAACTCTGCAGTCAGCAATAACATTCCCACTGGAAGTCTGCCTTAGGAAGAACAAGGGGATTGTGCCCAGTGACTCATGCAGCTAAAAAGAAAATGTGAATATCCATAATATTGCATGTAACATTAAATTTCAGTGAGTCATTTTAACTCCAGCACTGACAAATGAACAAAAACTCTGAAGTGGTGGGGAAAAAAAAAAGATTTAATATAAGGGGCAAAGAAAAAACTCAACTAGCTGAGAAGTCAAATGTTTTACCTATCTTGGAGATAGAAAAAAGTATTGAGAAAAATACCACCCAGCAGGCAAGATAGCTGAGCCAAAAGAGAAGGTAGCTACCATTGGCACAGAGAAAGATGCTACTCAAGAAGACAAGTCAAAAATAAAAGCTGTCTCCTGCTCTGTGTAGCCCTCTTGAAAAATCATTCTCTGCACAGACAGAGAAGAACAGAAGACAGACTGGGAACATCAGCTTTGTGAAGCTAAAATTCACCTTTCCCCACAGCCTCAAGGAGGCTGGCTGGATCAGCTATCTCCCCTCCCTTGTCTGCCAGGAATGAGCACTGCTATCCTATGGGGTGGTCTAAGGTGTCAGGTGGAGCAAGCCCAGGCTCATGGTGTGCGGTGCTGCACCTCCAGATTGGCCTTCAGGCTGTGCTGTGCTGCACGCATCCTTTAGCTGCAGGACAAACCCAGTCTGATAATCCTAATTGAGACGCCTGCATGCAGCTCCCTGTTGATACCAGTGATTGTGCCACCTATCCTTGGCTTTTGAAGTGCATCAAGAAGTACTCATTGTGAATAGCTTTTCTGTTTTGACAGTAGGAGTGATGAAAAATAATGGTAATAAAAAAAGTTCTTATAAATACATTAAGAGCAAAAGGAGGAGGAACAAGAAGAATCTTCATCCTTTATTGGATGGAGGGGAAAGGGTAACATTGCCACCAAGATTGAGGAAAAAGCCTTTAACAGTCTTTAAAAGTCTTTAACAGTCAGCTGGAAAGCAGGGACAAGGGGCTGAATGAAGCCCCCACAATACAGGAGGATCCAGCCACCAGCTCCTTCATGTAGGCATGCACAAGTCTATGGGGCAGGATGGGATCCACCAAGGGTACCAAGGGAGCTGGTGGAAGATCTTCCAAGCCACTTTCAGTCATTTATCAGCAGTCCTGGTTAAATGGGGAGGTCCCAGAAGACTTGGGGCTAACTAATGTGACACCCATCTACAAGTAGGGTATAAAGGAGAATCCTGGAAATTGCAGGCATGTCAGTCTGATCTGGGTACCAGGCAAGGCTGCAGAGCAGATCATCCTAAGTGCCATCATAAGGCAGGTGCAGGACAACTAGGGGATCAGATTCAACCAGCACAGGCTCATGAAAGGCAGGTCCTGCTTCACATCTCCTGTGAGCATATGACTCACTGAGTGGATGATAGAAAAGCTGTGGATGTTGTCCACCTTCAGACTTCAGTGAAGCATTTGACACTTGTCTCCCACAGCACTGTGCTGGAGAAGCTGCAGCTCTTGGCTTTGACGTGTATTCTTTGCAAGGTAAAACACTGGCTGGATAGGCAAGCCCAGAGTTGTAGTGAACGGAGTTAAGTCTAGCTGGTAACTGGTCACAAATGGTGTTCCCCAGGGCTCAATATTAGGGCCAGTCCTGTTTAACATCTTTATCAATGATTTAGATGAGGATCTATGATTTGGATCAAGGGAACCCTCAGTAAATTTGCAGATGACACCAAGTTGGGGGGAAGTGTGAATATTCTTGAGGGTAGGGAGAGTCTACAGAGGGTTCTGGAAAGGCTGGATCAATAGGCCAAGGCCAACAGGATGAGGTTCAACAAGACATAGTGCCAGGTCCTGCACTGGGGTCACAACATCCCCATGAATGCTCCAGGCTTGGGGCAGAGTGGCTGGAAAGCTGCCTAGGGGAAGAGGATCTAGGGGTGCTGGTCAAGAGCGGCTGAAGATGAGCCAGGAGTGTGCCCAGGTAGCCAAGAAGGCCACAAACATCCAGGTTCGTATCTGCAATACTGTGGCTATCATGACTAGGGCAGTGTTTGTCCTCCTGTACTCAGCACTGGTGAAGACTCACCTTGAATCCTGGGTTCAGTTTTGGGCCCCTCGCTCCAAGGACACCGAGGTGCTGGAGCATATCCAAAGAAGGTCAAGAACCTACTGAAGGTCTAGAGCACAAATGTTAGAGGAGTGGCTGAGGGAACTCAGGCTGTTTAGTTTGGAGAGAAGGAGGCTGAGGGGAGACTTCTTGCTATCTACAACTACCTGAAAGGAGGCTGGAGTGGCACAGGGCTCAGTCTCTTCTCACAAGTAACAAGCAATAGAACAAGAGGAATACAGTCTCAGTTGCACCAGGGGAGGTTTAGATTGGATGCAAGGAAAAAAATTCTTCACTGAAAGTTTTTAAACACTGGCACAGGTTGCCCAGCGAACTGGTGAAGTCACCATCCCTGAAGGTCTTCAAAAAAGGTGCAGATGTGGCACTTGGTGACGTGGTTTAATGGCATGGCAGTGCTGGGTCTGGGGGTCAAGATGGCAGCTCACATGCAGCACACTCCCTGTTGGCCGTTTCTACTGGTTGCGGCTGGAGTTTATCTCTGCCCGTTTCTTGCAGCGATCCCCCTTAGGTACCCCAGTATCAGGTGCCTACAGCCTGGACTATTGCACCAGGACAGCGACGAGCCGACAGGATGCTGATAAGTGGGAGGGGGTAGATGCAGTCATCATCACTTTGTATAAGAAGAAAGGAGCTAAATTAGACTGCTCCAATTACCGTGGGATCACTTTGCTCTCCATTGCTGGTAAAATTCTAGCAAGAATACTCTTGAACAGACTAATCCCGGCTATATCAGAAGGAATTTTACCTGAAAGCCAATGTGGTTTCAGAGCCAACAGGAGTACCACAGACACGATATTTGTTGTAAGACAACAGCAAGAAAAATGTAGGGAACAGAACAAAGGTCTCTATGTAACCTTTGTTGATCTCACCAAGGCTTTTGATACTGTGAGCAGAAATGGTCTATGGCAGATTTTGGAACATTTAGTTTGTCCCTCCACGTTTCTTAAAATGATTATCCTATTACATGAGAATCAATATGGCCAAGCCAGATACGGCAACGCACTTTCTGAGCCCTTTCTAATAACTAAAGGCGTGAAACAAGGCTGCGTTCTTGCAACAACTCTATTCANGGATGAAGAACTACCGTCTCCCTAAGATCATACTCTATGGTGAACTTGCCACAGGCTGTCACAAGAAAGGAGCGCCAAAGAGGAGATACAAGGACTCCCTGAAACAACAGCTCAGCCTTGGCCATATTGATCACCTTAACTGGTCTACTCTAGCCTCCAATCAGGAGGCCTGGAGACACACTCTTTTTAATGCCGCGGATGTTTTTGAGAAGGCACGCAGGATCACTCTTGAGGAGAAAAGACAGCATAGAAAGAATCGTGTCTTGCAGGTTATACCTCCTAAGGAGTCCTTCTGCTGTGCCTTTTGCAACCGCTCTTGTCTGTCCTGCATTGGCCTTTTCAGCCATCAGTGTGCTTGTAAAAAGCACTGATGAAGAGCGTGGATGAAACCCTCCCTGGATCTTCGTTCGCAAAGCCTAGCCATGGTTTGGCTGGGTCTACAGTTGGACTTGATGACCTTAGAGGCCTTTTCCAAACTTAATGTGTGTAGACCAGAGGCTCACTCAGTGCTGCACAACTCAGGCTTCCCAGCATCAAAAGGGGTATAAGATTATCTGTATCATTTTCTTTTTGTAGTGTTAGCTCTTTAATAGCATTTTAAATGATACTTCACAGAGTCTGAGTAGCCTTTCTTAATGGGATCATAACAGACTAGAACCTTCTGGCGCAGAACACTTGGTTCTCCACATGCCTCACTGTCCTGCACTAAGCAAAGAAAGTGGTTTTTTGTTAAGAACACGACTGTTGCTTTAAACCTTACCTTGCCAGTAAGATGCAGATGCTGGCACAGAGCCTTCTGCCAAGCACAGAGCTTCTCTGGATCCTTCACCTCACAGTAACAGTAATACAGAAGTACTTCTCCCACCTTACTGTCCACAGAGTGGCAAAGATAAACGAAGACGAACGGATGTTAGGGTTGAAAACACAAAAAATGTAATATTAGCAGTAACATTAAAAGAGCAGACAATTTTCTCCTGGCAGATGCAGGAAGAACAACAATAAAAAACCTTGACAAACTTTGGAAGGATTAGCACTGCCGGATTTGATTTATTTCAAAGAGAGGAAAAATATGAATTTAAAAAAAAAAAGCTCCCACATTCTTTTTTCTCAGGACTGGTTTCAAAATGCAGCATGAAACATCTTTGTCTACTGTGTGCTCTACTCAAGTTTCTCTCAATATGCAGGACACCAAGCACTGTTGATTTCTGTGCATACAGATGTCCCATTAAATGCTCAGTTTGACTAACTGGCACTTGAAAATCCAAGTGCTTGAGCTATCTAATTTTAAAAAGCCAAAATATTCAGTGAGACTGTGTGCACTGGCATTCTGAGCAGCACAAGTCAAACTTGTCCTAGCTCTCACAGTCATAAGTATTTTCATGACTCTACTTATGCAAAACTAATGAGCTTTAAGGTACTGAAGAAGCAAAGAAGAGGGACCTAGGTTCACAGAGCATACCATGTTGTTCTTTCTTTGCTATTGTCCTTCCTTGCTTATAATCTAAGCTATAGGAGTAGCACCTATATAGGTCTGCTTTAACAATGAAGGGAACTTCCAAGAAGGCTGGAGAGGGCCTGTTTGCAAAGGCCTGGAGTGAAAGGACAATGGGCAATGGTTTTAAACCAGAGAAGAGTAGATTTAAACTGGACATTTGAAAGAAGTTCCTCACCACGAGGGTGGTGGCATACTCGAACAGGCTGCCCAGGGAGGTGGTTGGGGCCCCATCCCTGAAGGCATTCAAGATGAGGCTTGACAGGGCTCTGGGCAAACTGATCTAGTTGGGGATGTCTGTGCCCACTGCAGGGGGGTTGGACTAGATGACTTCCAGAGGTCCCTTCCAACCCAAACCATTCTATGATGACATGGCTCTGATATTTCAATCCTCTGAAGTTCTCATGTTCACCATCAAAAAATGCAGCATATCTATTTCTTTATCAGCAGAGTGGTAATTTGCATGTCTTGTACAGGCATGAGCTGTTAAAGGAATTCAAATAAACCATGTGACTCCTGGAGCGCAGCTACATCTGGGTACCTAGGCTGATCTAAAGTGTTTCAGGAAGGTATGGTAAGCATCTGAGGATCTAAAACAATATCAGGGATGATTCTGTATCTTAAGAGTATCATTTGACTGAAATTCATAAAATGTACTGCTGGCAGAAGACCCTGTTGGTTGGTGAAAAGCTAGACATGAACATGCACTTGCATGAAGTGCAATTGTCAGAAGGCAACTGCAAACTGGGCTGCATCCCCTGCAGCGTGGCCAGCAGGTGGAGGGAGGGGATTGTGCCCCTCTTCTCTGCTCTGTTCTGGGGAGACCTCACCTACAGTGCTGGGTCCAGCTCTGGAGTCCTCAGCACAAAAGAGACATGGACCTTGTCCTGGCTTGGGCCAAAACAGAACAATTATGTTCAGAGATTTTACTTTACAACTGAAGCTGCTCTAATTAACTGCACTTTCTAAAGCTAGCAGCTTGTTTTTTTATAGATAAGACCCAATGTTTTGGAATTATGGCCAAGAAACAGAAGGCATCAAGGTCACTTTTAGATCTTGTCTCCCACAAAGGGGGTGCAGAGCAAAGGGCTACACCTTTAGGGAGGGGCAGACAGTTCAGGTGACCCTAAAGTGACCAACTAAGGCCATCTGAGGAAGACTCTGATAGTCATCTCTTTGATCCTGATTGAAAGTCCCATAATCCAGCTTCCCCCCACCCCTGGCTACAGCCTGGTGCTGGGCCTACTCAGTGGTGATGTGTCTACCAAAAGAGGAATTTAGGATTTGATTTTGGGTGTGTATTTATTTGTAAATATTTTATTTCCATTCTTTTATTAAAGTAGTTTTAGTCTTATTTTACGTAAGTCCCCTTGGTTCTTTATTGCCAATTTTTTGTTTGTGGGGTTTGGAGGGCAAGGGGGATAATACAGACCTGTTGGAGCAGGTCCAGAGAAGACCAAACAAATGATGCAAGGGCTGGAACCCCTCTGCTGTGAGGCCAGACTGAAAGAGTTGGGGTTGTTTCAGTCTGGCAAAGAGAAGGCTCCAGGGAGACCTTCTTGTGGCCTTTCATCAGGGTCTACTGGGACAGGACAAGGTGGGATGGTTTTCAACTGAAAGAGGGAGATTCAGACCAGACAGGAAATGTTTTACAGTGACAGTGGTGAAACACTGGCATAGGCTTCTTACAGAGCTGGTAGATACCGCATCCTTGGAAACATTCCGGTCAGGTTGAGCAGGGCTCTGAGCAACTTGCTCTAGTTGAACATACCCCTGTGGACTTTAGGGAAGTTGGATTAGCTGATCTTTAAAGAAGGTCCCTTCCAACCCAAACCATTCCACGATTTTATGATTCTGTAATACTCCACTCCTGACTAGTACTGGACCTCCAAAAGGGCTTTCTTACCTCGTCAGATCATCATAGCTAATGCGGCTTGTATCTGGGAGCATACAGGAGATCTCAGGACTGGTACAAGAGTGCCCACTTAGCCCCTCTGCCTTGCCAGCAGGAGCCGGGCCACTCGAGGGGCTTGCTTCAGCAGCTGCTTGCTTCGCAGCCAGCCCTGCAAGCTGCCCGATGTCTGCAGCGTGCTGCAGGGCCACATGCCTGTGGATACCAGAGAGCTCTTCGAACGCCTGCAGGCAGCACATCCACCGCACGCCCTCTCCTCCAGCGGGACACCGGGCTGCGGCCGGCACCTCCTTTGCTTTGACGAACAGGGAAAAGGCCTGAAACACACCACAAGCACCACCCGTTACCAGCGCTCCCGCTGCCGCCCGTGACTCCCGGGGTCGGCAGACCGTCCCCGAGCTCTGCCACGAACCCACCCTAGAAGACACCGCTCCCCACCACCCTCCTCGACCCGAGGGGCGCCAGCCGCGGGACTCAGAGCCCAGCCAGGCCGGGCCGCGGTCGCAGACCCAGGTACCTGGTACCGACTCACCTTCCTCCGCGCGAAGGCACACCTCTTCCTGGCGGCCACCGCCTGGGCCGCAGCGCTGCTCCTTGGAGATCCCGGGCAGAGCGCTGACGCCTCGCCCGGCACCATCTTCCACCTCAGGCGGTTGGGCAGGGTCCCATCGCCGGGTAAGCGCCCAGTTTCCCTTCGCTCCTCCGCCTCACCGCCCTGCCACACGTCCCGGAAGTCCTCCGAGCTAGGCGCAGACCATAGAGCGGTGAGCAGAGCGGCACCGTGACATGCGCACCTTTGTCCCGGAAGTAGAGGCGCCGCGGGCCGGAAGCAGGCTGTGGAAGGAGCGCGTTCCTCTCAGGCCCGCGCGCGGCGTACCGGCTCTTCTCCTGGTTTCCGCCATGTCGCGGAGGCGGCATAGCGACGACAGCGATGGTGAGCGCTACGGAAGCCCTTCCGCCGATCCTGCCTACGCAACACACACAACCGTATATAGGCCGGGCCAGGGTGGAGCGGAGTACCGCGGGATTGGAAGGACGGTGTGGGGGGGGGGGTTGACAGGGATGGAGCGGGCTGGGGCCTCTCTGTCGGTAACGGTGTGCTCGGTGTGTTGGAGCAGGGCAGCCCCACAAGAGGCGGAGGACGTCTGAGCCGTCGGAGATTGGGGAGAGTCTCGAGTCGCTCATCTGCAGGGTGGGAGAAAAGGTAGGTGGGCCGTGGACAGGCCGGAGGCCGGGCAGCAGCTCGGAAAAAGTTAAAATATGGGTGTTTTTTCCGTCCTTTTTGTCTGTCAGGGTGTTAGTGGGTCTCCTGTAGTAACCACCTAGAAGTAAAAGATTTTTCTTTTTATTAATATAGTTGGAAAGGTGTTAACTTTTGCAAAACCACGTGCCAAAACGGGCAAGTGCTTAAAACAGCGGTGGTGTGTCTTCCAAGTAATGATAAACACCCAGTGAATGGTTCCTGCTTTGCATGTGTAGATCTTGTTGCTAGTTCAGCCTGACAAGGGTGTGGGGGTGTCAGCTTGGGCTGCCTGTGGCACAAGTACTAATTCCTGACAGAATTTGAACCGATGGTGCTATGAAAAATAAGTCGCAGAGGTGTTTTTTTTCATGTTACCAGTAACAAAGGCTCAGTCACTTTACCAGGATGTCTCTAAGGCAGCATTAGATCTTGCATCCCAAGGCAGCACTGGAGTTCCTTGGTAAGGAGGTGGGTGATCAGGTGGAGCTCTTCTGAGGAGTACCTGCTCCTTCTTTCAGGCAAGTGAGAGTGGTTCTTTACTGCTAACAGAACTGAATCATTGCTTTGAACTGGAGGGTGACATAAAAGGATGCTCTCACCCAACTCCCTTGTCTTACATGTAAGGGTCAGGGGCTGGTTTCTGTTGCTAGTTGATGATGCAATTTTTTAAAATATGTTTTTTATTTTAGAGTAATTCTTCTTTGGAAAGCAACTTGGAGGGCCTAGCTGGTGTATTGGAAGCTGATCTGCCAAATTACAAAAGCAAGATACTAAGAATCCTATGTACTGTGTACGTATGCAGGAGGTCTGGGTGGTGCTTTCTTCTCTATGCATAAGTTTAAATTTTTAAGATGGTTTAAATGCCAAGAACAGCTTTAGTTCCTGAGTGCTGTTAGAGCATAGAGTTTGTTTTACTTATAAGCAAAAGAAATACTGGGATAAGCTTACTACCTACTAGATAGAATTCAAGGAAGATGCCTCTTTACATCACTTGGACTTGTAAAGTGTACAAAGGCTCAGAGCAAACAGATAAAACCTCAGCTACTCTTCAGTAGCAGTGAGAACACAGTGATGCTAGGCAATATCCTATTTTCCAGCGAAATGCTTAAGAGCACTGAAGCTCTTGGCAGCTAATACTGAGTCTTGCTTGTCTGTGCTGTTTTCTTATTGCCTGTTCCTCTTCTCTGGCAATGAGATGCTCTTGTTGTCATAAGCCCATTTGCCAGAGGAGGGGAGCTGGAAACATGAAGAGCTTAAAGCAGGCTCTCTATGGCCAACAGCTCTCCTTCCTCTCCTTAGCAAAGCACAGGAGAGATGTGTGTGTTAGGGTCACTGAGCAGCATCTGAGGCAGGATTTGTGCAGGGTCTATGGCAGTAGGTAAGAGAAGTGTGAAGGAGGGGTGTGGTGAGCTGGGAGAGTGTTGCAGCCTTAGCCTGTGCTATGGTTCTGGGGATACTTCAGATCTATTTTGTAGCAGTGTTCATTAATACAAAGCAAACAGTAGGTTTTTTGTTGTTTGGGGTTTTTTTCCGTAATAGTAAGACACTTCTGAAAGTACAGGGTTAGCTTACATGCATACAAAGATGGTTGAGGAAAATTCATTCTTTACTGAATTAATTCTTTCTTACTGGCCTTCCCTGTGCAAAGTCAGTTAACTTTGTCTTGAGAAACTTGGAAGGAAAATTAGTAGTGTAAAACATGTATGGGTCTTGTGTCATCTTGCTGAAGCAGTATAATTATTTCTAAATTATGAGCTTAAAACAACTTCTTATGTAAATTCTATCACTTATTATTTGACCAACCCTCTGGAATACTTAATTCAATACAGATATAAAGTAAATACCTTAAAAGTACTTTAAAGCAGCACCTGACTTTCTGAAAGGCTGTAGTTTAAAACAAAAAAGATAGATAGTCTAAAATATTAAACACAGAATAAAAATGTGAGATAACACTAGCTCTTTTTTCTTTCCTCATGAGGCAAGTTTAACTGACAATAAGAAGATTCTAAGATGCTCTGCAGCTGCCATTTGGCATGCGATGAATCTAACACCATGTTTCTTCTTCTGTGTCAGTGCACGTCTGTTACCAGAAAAGCTTACTGTTTACACCACACTGGTTGGGTTGCTGAATGCCAGAAACTACAATTTTGGTGGGGAATTTGTAGAAGCCATGATTCGTCAGCTTAAAGAATGCCTGAAAGTCAATATGTATAACGAGGCTGTGCATTTAGTAAGTGTGTTTTATTGTTTGTTTTGCGTTTTTCCTCATCCCTTTTTTCCTCTCCTCCTCCTTTCGTGTTTCTGTTACAGAAAAGCTGGGCCTTTTAGTGTATGTTACAATCTCTTCTGGCATCAATGTACAGTGCACTGTGACTATACCAAGAGCAAATGTGTGTTATGTGTAAAGTATATCTCTCATCGGGAGAAGAATCATATTACAGTTGCAAAATTGACTTACAGCTGTATGTTTTGCCAGTGACAAATTAATGTACAGGTAACAGAGGTGTCCCCCAACACCTTTTTCTACAGTCATAAAATATAGATCAAAGTCATGCACCTTTTTATGGTTTTTAGAGATGTGTGATCTTGTGGCTCCCATGTTTAAAAAAAAAAGGGGTAAAGAAAACAAACAGCCTGGTTCTGAAAAGCTGGTTTTGATGGCTATTGCCAGGTCTGTGTTTTCATTTTGCTAATGAGGAACGGAGATCAAGCAGGCAGTTTTAAGTGCTGTCTGTCTTTAAAACCATTTGCTCAGCTCTTGCTGTCATAGATTTTTCAGCAGTGTCTGATTGAGAAGCCAGCTCCCCGGTTTCTTTTGAAGTCCACTGGTGGAAATTAAGATTCTAGTATTTCAGACTATCATTTCTAAGAGACTACTGTTCCACTGTGGGACACTTCTGCTAATAAAATCCTCATTAGAAGTCTGAATGTGCTGCCCCTTGGCTTCAGCTTCACCTTTTCTGGTCATACTTCTATACAGATGTCTTGTGAGAGTGACAACTAAGGAACTGGCAGGGGAAATCTTTTCCTCAGCTTTGTCAAAGACTTTAAAAGACTGTTCAGAGCAATAAATATCTGGGAAGTAAGAGCATGGTGCTTTGTTGCAGTTACTCTTCAAGCACTGAACTGTATGTTTAGCCCAAATTGCTTTCCCAAGAATTCTTCCCAATGATCAGCCTACAGATGAAAATACCTGTGTTGATTTTTTGGGCTGCATTTCGTGATTGTGCCCTTAATTAAAAATGAGCATTTAAGAAAAAATATATGAGATTTTAATTGCTGGAATTTCAGCCTATATTATCTGTTCAGATTGTGGTGTTACTGGGAGAGCCTGAGTCCTACTAAGGCCTTGTTTAAGTCTAGAGACAGAATATAAATCAAGAGAGGAGAGGGAGAAAAAACGGGGGGGAGGGGGCATTACAGAGTCATTAAGGTTGGAAGAGACCTCTAAGATCATCAAGTCCAGCCATCTACCTATCACCACCATACCACTAAACCATGTCCTGAAGTACCACATCTGTATGTTTCTGCCCCATATGTCTTCTAGTGAAATTCATGTTTCTGTCAGTCTGGATTTCTTTCTGGAGCACAGCCAAATCAAGGATATATTCATGCCATGGAGATTTTTTCTTCCCTGGCAAATAAGGCCATTTGATTCCTAGCACACCATCAGTCTGTCACATTTATGGAACCTGTAAAATGCCAATGTTTTCACACAGGCTGTTTTCTGTGTAACTGTTACTTGTGTATAATGGTACTCAGATTGAGCACTGCTATTTCCTCGTGTATGTAGACTCATGAAGCAATGGACAATCTACCTTCAGGTTTTTAGAAGGTTTTTTTTCCTTCCACTGGAGTAATTTTAGTGATCTGATACTGTTTAGAGTAGGTAGAATCACAAGAGTTTCTTTCTGTAGTAGGAGTCCTCTAAGATAGGTCCAACCATACCTATCACCACCATGCCACTAAACCATGTCCTTAAGTACCGCATCTATATGTTTCTTAAATACGTCCAGAGATGGTGACTCCACCACCTTCCTGGGCAACCCTAAGTCCAGTTAGTGTGTCTTTGAATGCAGGCTGGTGTTTCCCACCCTTCCTTAATTGGAACTATTATCCTTGCAGTGTTATTGCAGTAAAGCAGACTACAGACATCTTAGTGAATGATGTGGTATTAGGCAGCACTTGGAGTACTTATTCTTCAGGGCTGAAAGGTGTCAGCGTACAGTATTTCTGCCTTCATAGTCCTGGATGAAAATAAGACTTTTATTGATGGTTTACTGTTTAAGAAATGTTTCTTTATTCTTGTGCAGGCCCTTTAGAAAGTATTCATATTAAATAATTTTTTGGGGTCTTTTTTAGGTTCGTTTTCTGTCAGATCTTGTGAATTGTCACGTAATAGCAGCACCTTCCATGGTCGCTATGTTTGAGAACTTTGTGAGTGTGATGCAGGAGGAAGATGTACCCCAAGTAAGTAAAAGATCTGTAGGCTCCTGTAGTGGTATTTTCACTTTTTTTTTCTGCACCATTGTTTCTGTGCTTTTGCTTAGAACAGGGAAGTTTTAGAGAGAACAAACTAAATGGACTGTCGTGTGCTTTTTCCTTAGCATGAGGAGCCTGTGGTAGTTAGAAAATGCATGCATACAGAAAGAAGGTATGGTCACAGAATCACAGAATTTTCATGGTTGGAAAGGACCTNGGGTCTCACCAGTGCCAAGTACCAGGGCAAGATAACCTTCCTTCCCCTGCTGACCGTGCTATTCCTGATCCAAGCCAGGATCCTGCTGGCCTTCTTGGCCACCTGGGCACGCTGCTGGCTCATATTCCACCGGTTGTCCACCAGCACCCCCAGGTCCTTCTCTGCTAGGCAGCTTGCCACCCACTCATCCCCAAGACTGTAGCATTGTCTGGGGTTGTTGTGACCCAAGTGCAGGACACAGCACTTAATAGTGAGGTATCTGAAGCAAATTTATTTTACTTTACTTTGGCAAATGGACAGTGCCTGGCTTGCTGTGCTATATTGATAATTTGCAGAAGGAATGTCCAAGTGATAACCATTTTTTAGGTCTGCTTCTCACAGTTCAAGGTAAAAATTACACATTTCAAACAGGAATATATTTTTTCCATGGCTTGTCAATCCAGTCTTCACCTGATAGTCTTTACAACCTTTCAGAACAATAGTTTTGGTAATGTTTTAATTTAAATTAAAACAAGAGGGTATGTGAGTTGTGTGTACAAAATCATTTGGAGCTTACTTGTATACTTAGTTTTCAGTATGTTTCTTTCCTATAGGTACGATGTGACTGGTATATTTTTGCATTTCTGTCATCCTTGCCTTGGGTTGGAAAAGAATTATATGAGAAAAAGGATGCTGAAATGGATCGTCTGTTGTCTCAGACAGAAAGCTATTTGAAGTATGTTGTAACCCATTAAAAATACTCGTCTCTATTCAAATATGAATTAATAGCCTTGATTATTGCTCAGTTAGAAGTATCTAAAGTCTTAGGTCTGAGCCATTCTGTGGGGAGAAAAAAAGACTCCAAACCTGAAAATAGAATAGATAGATTTAATTTGAAAAGTTTTATTGTCTTGTCTGGTTCTAAGATATGTTGACGGTCTTGTTCTGCTCATGCTGGAGCAGCTGCAGTTTTAAGTGTGCTGTGAATACCAGTAAGTTGTTGTATTGTGACTGCTTTATGTGTAGGTGCTTCAGGTTAGCATTGTTGTCATATGATAACAGAGAGAGGTATTTTAAGTAATCACAGACTTGGTTTTTATATGCTGTAGACTTCATCATCTGAAAGATGAAATACTAATGCACTTGCAATAACAAAAAATTGCTGCTCTAAATTCATCTTTTAAAGGTTAGGTTTTCTCTCCTGTGTAAACAGGCGCCGACAGAAGATTCATGTACCCATGCTCCAAGTCTGGACTGCTGATAAACCGCATCCACAGGAGGAAGTGAGTGGACTTTGCATTGCATTCTTTCAGAGAGTCTGAAAAACTAGTTTTTACTAAGGTGTTATTTTATCATGAAATGAAGAGGCACCTCTAAAAGTATTAATGCGTTGAATTGTCTCCTGTTTGCCATTCATTCTAACAAGTTTTATGTGAGGAATTCTAAGTCTTGGACCTAAATATAACATTGCATGGGGTGCCTAGGAGACTGTCTTGTTTTTTTCTGACAGGCCCCTGAGGAAATGTTATGAAGTGAGGAATGGTTGTAAACTGTAGTATTTCTTTTGGAATTGTAGGTAAAGGGTTTGGTGTTTAAAGGACCTTTGTGAGAAGCAGAGTATAATTCTTTACTTAGCCCTTAATATTTTCCCTCTGCAAGAAAGAAACCTTTGTTGTGGCTTAGTTTTCTCAGCTTTGGGAATTGCTAAACAAGTATGTAGAAGCTATATGCAGCAGTTACTGTGCCATCTTTCACAAGCCAAAAATTCTGATTAGTCTGGGGTAGAATTTGCTTTTTCAGATGTTTTTGGATTTTTTTCTTTCCCATAAGTTTGAGGACAAACTTAGTTGGAAGGTGAGATCTAAACTGATCTTCTGGAAAGTTTTGGAACAGGACACTCATATTTTATTCCCCGTTCTGATTAGATCGCAGTCATAACAATTGTCTTGTCAATCATAATTTGGAGGGATAGGCTGACTGATTATGATTGATTTGTCTGTGTAGGTATTCTGCCTGCCCACTATCTAAATTTCCTTATTTAGTTCGATAGAGCAGAGATTAGCAGAGTGCATTTGAGGCCAAGTGTTATCCTGAGCACCACAAAAGTTCACTTCAGGTAGTGGCTGTTACTAGTTCTGTTGCCATTTTGTAGTGTGATAATTTCAGTAAATGCAAAGCATTTCCTTGTAAAGACATTTCTTGCAGCAGTCAAATCTTGAAGTAAGTAAGTGCAGGTTTCTTGGACTGCTTTAAGCAAGAGAGTAATTAAAGGAAGCAAGAGTATTTCCAGTTGCACAGATGTCTGTGCCATCTCTGGGAGAACACTGAGACTCAATTGTGTTGAAAACCATGGCAAAGGTATTTAATATTTGCTGGTATTGTATTTGCATTGAATACGCAGTAGCTGGTAGTTTTGATTGTTCTGGGAATAGTGTGGCAGTCCTAGGGAATATCTTTCTAATTTTAGTGTTGATAGTATGTCTGTTTTAATACCACCCATGATCAGTGACTGAAGTAGTGTTCACTGCTGGAGTTTCACTGTCAGATACAAAGGATGACTATCATGCTCAAACTCCTGGGCTACCTTTTTGTGTTTAAACACCTGACAGTAGTTAAATTTTACTGACACAATGTTGTCTAGAATTACAGAATCACAGAATGATTAAGGTTGGAAGAGACCTCTAAGGTCATCAAGTCCAACCATCTATCTATCACCACCATGGCACTAAACCATGTCCCGCAGTAAAGCATCTATGTTTCTTAAACACCTCCAGGAATGGTGACTCCACCACCTCCCTGGGCAGCCTATTCCAAGACTTAACAACCCTTTCAGTGAAGAAACTTTTCCTGACATCCAATCTAAACCTCCCCTGGTGCAACTTGAGGCCATTTCCTCTTGTCCTCTCACTGTTAACCCAGGAGAAGAGACCTACCCCCATCTCACTCCAACCTTCTTTCAGGTAGTTGTAGAGACCGATAGACTCCCCTGAGTCTAGTCTTTTCCAGACTAAACAACCCCAGTTACCTCAGCTGCTCCTCATTAGACTTATTCTCCAGGGCCCTTACTAGCTTCGTTGCCCTTCTCTGGACACACTCTAATTAGGAGCAACTCTGGCATTTAGAGTTCTTAAATTATTTCCTGGTTTGCTGAATCAGCAGTTTAAGGTTTTTTCCTGAATGAAATTCAGTGCACCTGATGTTTCTCACCTTTTTCCTTCAGTATTTAGACTGCCTTTGGTCTCAGATTCAGAAACTGAAGAAGGACCGTTGGCAAGAGAGGCACATTCTGAGGCCCTACTTGGCTTTTGACAGCATTCTTTGTGAAGCTCTGCAACACAATCTGCCTCCGTTCACTCCTCCGCCTCATACTGAAGATTCAGTGTACCCAATGCCAAGGGTTATTTTTAGGATGTTTGACTATACAGATGACCCTGAGGTATGTGATGGCTGAGGGTGGATGACGAGTGGATTTAAACAGTTAGGTTCCTGGGGAAATATTGTTAAAAATGTGATTGTTCCTCTCTCCCAGGATAGCAAACGGTTTGGAGGCCAGCAGCAATTCAGCTTTGGTACTTCTGTAGAAATGAACTTAGTGACTGAATTCCTATACAAAGCAAATGTATGAGGAGGAGAATTCAGGGAGCGAGATGTTGTGATCCTTTCATTTAAAATAACAATGTTAATTGAATTCTCTGCTGTCTCTAGGAAAACTACATTCACAGATAAGTCTGTGACTTTCCTTCCATAAAGTTGGTGACCCGAGTCATTTTCCAGACTAGGTATTTATTGTAATGTTTAAGGACTGTTGTTTACTCATCCATTAAAATTTGCTGATGGAACAAAGGAGTGTTCAATTGGAGTGGGTGAAAGATCCATCCGTCTCAGTAGTTTACCTCCAGCATTGGTCAACAGCAAATATATAGACAGAAGTGTATAGGAACAGGAAAATAATGAATACCACTTTCCCGAAGTGCTTTAGTACCTCCTTGCTGCCTTTTACCTTCATTTATTGGCCCCTGGTTTTTGCAATGAATGAAACCATAACTGTATATTCTTTCCACTCTATCCTGACTTTATTTATCATATTCCAGGTCAACTGTGACTTTTTTTTCCAGGATGAGGGGTGGTGGCCTGCCTGATGGCTCCACAGAGTGAAGAAGCAGATGCTCCATGAGCTTAGAATCATGTTCTCTAAATTTGTTTCATTTCTTTTTGTAATGAGTCCTAGTATGTATTTTGTTTTAAATACCAGTCTTCCGAAGGATAGAGGGCAGCTGAAACCTCACTGTAAATATCTTGCTACCTGTAGTACCACTGCTTTAGCAGTGATCTTTCATGAATGTTGATTTTTTTTCTTACCAGGGCCCTGTCATGCCTGGCAGCCACTCTGTTGAACGATTTGTAATAGAAGAGAATCTCCACTGCATCATCAAATCCCACTGGAAAGAGAGAAAGACTTGGTAGGAAGAGCTTAGTGCTATATGGGGCCTTGGTGCTCTTTATATTGCTTCCATGGCTTTGGTGCCATCAGGGATATGCAAAGTCCTGCACTGGTTAGACAGGAGCTTAAGATTAACATTTCCTAGCACATCTGACAAAACTTGATTTATTACATATAACTCTTGTCTGGACTACTGTGAGTCTGTAATATCGAGAAGATAGAGAGTTTCTATGATCAAGAGGAACAGTGGCTCCTTGGAATTCCTTGATAATACAGTATGTCCTATAAAAAATATGCAGACACACCTCACTCTTCATGGGAGCACTGTGGAGAGTGTGGTTGTGTTATGCTTCCTGGAATTGAGCTGGTTCGTCTGCAGCTCACTGCGCTGGTGTTTATGATCACACTTCTGCTTCCTACTCCTGCTTGTTGCATTCTTCTCTTTGGGATTACATGGCAGCAGTAATCGAGCTCACTCTGGGGAGTCATTGCAGAGCCAGCAGATTTCATTAGTCTGAACAGAGTGATGCCTGGAAACAGAGCACTTTTCTTTCTTTCTGCCTGAACAGAATCTGATGTGGGTAATGGATAACTGAGGTGCTTTGCCACAGGTAGTTGACTGTGTCGTGCTTCCAAATGAAAACCACAAAACCTTGTATACAGTGCAGAAAATGGGGAAAAAAATGTTTTTGGTGATAATGTAGTAATTTGTTGTTATTGTTGCTGTTTGATTCAACAGAAAGCAGAAATTCAGGGTTGTTGCAGTTACTGCAATAGTCTGTTAATGTTCAGAGGGAAGTAAAGAGGGAGATATAAAATTTGTCAGAGAGGTAGAAATAAAATAAGGAGGTAGCAGTTGTTTGCATTGTAATAATGATAGGTGATAATGAGCAGATTAAAAGATGAACCATTTGAAGCCTCAGAGCTGCTTATATAATCCATTATCTTAATGGTGCTTTCAGGTCATTCTGAACATCTGTTGTTTGGGGTTTTCTTTTCATATGTGCATGCCAGAATTACTGATCACCAGGGCTATTTGTGAAAAAAATAATTTGTGTAGCAGTAGAGTGTTCAAGAGATGCAACTACACAGAGATAAAGTATATCGTTACAAATGATAGTTCAGAAAATGCTGGTGTGTGCTTGTGCTGTTTCTATTTTAAGCATTCTGTGGATTGATGGGCAGACTTTGGAAGGGTTGTTAATTTGTTTTTGCTGTTTTTGTGTAAACTCTTGGCCAGAATTAAGCATTTTGTGTAACTGTTATTTGATCTTTACATCATGTTTGCTCTCTGATATTCTGAACTAAATGTGTCAATGATTTTGCAGTGCTGCACAGCTGTTGAGTTATCCAGGAAATAATAAGATTCCCTTGAACTACCACATAGTAGAGGTATGGATTTTACAGATAATCTCTTTTGTAGCTCTGTTATTTCATGAGTAACATGTCCTAGTTAGTTCCATGATAGGTTCATTAAATTGCAGTTTGATTTGGGGGTCAACCAGAACCTTGTTGAATTCAAACAATGGCTTTTAAATGAGCAGGTTATATGCAGTTGAGTGTTAGTTTTATGATTTTTGTTGTCTTATGAACTTGGTGCATGGGAGCTTTGGTCAAGTATGAAAGTTTCTTAGTGTACTAGTAATCCAGGTTGTGGCATTACTCAGACTTTTCAAATTTTACATATAATGCTTCTGTTTTATCACACAGTCTAAGAAGAGATGGTTACATGAAAGTCACTTTTAGTTTAAAGAAATGGATTAAAATACAAGAGGAGATGGACACAAATTGAAATACAAGAAATTCCACTTAAGAAAAATATTTTTTTTTTGCTGCAAGGGTAGTAAAAAAGTAGTCTTTGGGACGACTGGCTGAGGGAACTGGGATTGTTTGTCTGGAGGAAAGGAGGCTCAGGAGAGACCTTCTCACTCTCTACAGCTCCCGGAAAGGAGGTTGTAGTAAGGTGGGGGTTAGTCTCTTTTCCCAGGTGACAAGTGAGAGGATGAGAGGAAACAGCCTCAAGTTGCGCCAGGGAAGGTTGGGATTGGATATTAGGAGAAATTTCGTCCCTGAAAGGGTTGTCAAGCCCTGGAACAGGCCATCCAGGGCAGTGGTAAAATCATCATCCCTGCAAGTGTTCAAAAAACCTATTAATGTGGTGCTGAGGGACACAGTTTAGTGGTGACTCGGCAATATTAGGTTAGGGGTTGGGCTTGATGATCATAGTAGGCTTTTCCAACTGTGGTGGGTTGACCTGGGCCAAGTGCCANTTCAAACCCAATACACCAACCTTAATGATTTTATGATTCTATAAAACACTGGTAGAGGTTATGCAGAGAAGTTATGGAGTCTCTGTCTGTGGGGAAGATCAGAACCTAACAGGATACCGGAGCAGCCTCCTCTAGGTGACCCTGCCTTATGCAGGGAGCTTTAGTCTAGATGTTCTTTAAATAAGTGCAGTATTTGACAGAAGAGCAGCATAGGTTTTCTTTTACTGCCTCCTTTCAAGGGTCTGTTCTCAAGGAACAGGGCTGTATAAAACTTCGTGGATTTCCATCAAAAGTTGAAATGGATTAAGAGATTTCAGTAATAATCACAGCTTGTCATATAAAAGCTTTATGAAGAAGTAGCTCTAAGTAGGAATTTCATTGATAAATCTTCCACCTAAGATTATTTCTTGTTAAAATTATCTTAATAAAAGTGGGATTGAGAATTCCTCTTGGCACCAAAATGCCAAATACTCTGAATGATTGAAAGTTTGTTATTTTTAGTCAGCTTATTCTTTTAGTACTCTGAATACGGAACAGAGGAATTTTAAAATGAACAATAATTTCCTGCCTTAATATCAAAGTATCTTCAGTAGTCTTACTCTCAGTATCTTCTGATGCTGTATATAGCTGTGTGCTTTATGCTTAGCCATACACTAATGCCAACAAATAGTTACTGCAGTTCCTGGTGAAATAAGTTACCTAAAGGCCCTGAAAATTCTTTGATTCAGAAACTTCTGGCATGTGAAAACATCAAAGGTTTGTGTAGATGAAATTAGTGGAAAGAGAGCAAGATTAGTGTGTCCAAGTTCTTTGACTATTTCTGTAATAATTTCCTTTTTCTTGCAATTTTGAGTTGGCTCCATGCTACCTGGAATCTGTGCTAAGCACTGAAATATAACACCTTTCTCTCAGTAGCTTCTCAGAGACAAGTATGTGGATATTTTCTGGTGGCTGTGAACAGGGAATGTCTGGGCAGCATCATTAGCTTTTTGAAGTGCTCTTTGTGCCCTGTTGTGCTCCTACAGGTTTGGGTACAATTTGTACTTGACAAAGTTCAGACTTTCAGATCATCAGTGTCCTGATCTATATGGCATGCCAATTTGAAAGACTTAATCTGAACTTTTGATAAAGAACATGTGATAAATAGCACAAATACAGTGTTATGCGGTGTCTCAAACAGATAATGACTGATCATCTAGTTGTTATTTTCTACCTTGAGAGAAGGAGCAATTTTCTACCTAAGAGGGTCCCACTTAGCTTTTTTGCCACACCTGCCTTAACAGTGTGTCCAAATTATACTGTCACAGAATGGTTCTCCAGCTCCTTATAGTCTCTCCATGCTTTTAGGTCATTCCTTAGAACAAGCTCTAGTCAGTGTGTTTTCATCAGATGTTTGTGGAGTCTATAAATGGATGTTGATTTCTTACACTTGCAAGAATTTCTAAAGCGTACTCATTTAAGCTTCAGTTCTTACATGTTCATTCAGTTTAAAGAGGAAATCGACCGACCATTGTGAACCAAAGTTTCCTGATTCCTCTGATGTAATTTAAATCTAGTTGGTAATGGCACACAAAAATAAACATAAACTCAGAATCAGTGTTGCAGAATGGTGATCTTTTTGTGGCCCTCAAAGACTCACGTGCTATTATTAGAGGCAAACTTGAAAACAAAACCACAAATGCTTGCTGCAGTACTGTTCTTCAGTTTTCTTACAGGGATCCTCTGCCAAAGGGTTCTTCTGAGTATATATTTTTGTGGTGTGAAACATTGGCTGTAATTTTCAGTTGAAAGCTGTGGCATTATCTATATAATTTTTTTTGTGTTGGAAAAGATACAGATGTAATTTTAATGCAGATAGTCTTTCATACTAAATACCTAGACTTCATTTCATGTTCAATTTTTATACTTTGTTAACAGGATCAGATTCCTTCTGCTTTCCTTAGATCATCTGGTATCACTGCAGTAGGTCATATTAAAACTATGCCCATTTTTACAGTTGCATTAGAGCTTAGGGTTATCACAGCCTTTTTATAAGTTTCCCCATTTCCAGAACATGCATCTGACAGAAAAATAAGGGCCTTTTGGTGATGTAATTGTTTGAGATTGGCCATTATTGTGAAGCTGAGGGTTGTGCAGATGGCAGTGGGCTGTGCTTTCACTCTGTGCCTTCCTCTCCTCTAGGTAATATTTGCAGAACTGTTTCAACTTCCATCTCCACCACACATTGAAGTCATGTACACAACACTCCTGATTGAACTGTGCAAACTTCAGCCTGGCTCTTTACCACAAGTCGTATCCTTTCTGCATGCAGGGGAGCATTTGTAAAACGCAGTCCTAATTTTGTTTGTTCTGTAGCTGATGGGATAGAAAGAAATGCTGGCAGATTTAATATTCTGCAACAGCTGAGTGAAACTTTGCCTGTAAGACTCACATGAAGGAATACCAGAGCCCGTGTAGCACAGGTCTAGATTTGCCAAGTGGGCAAGACTCCTCAGCTTTCTGGACAGTATTCTGGTACTTCCTCTGGATAAAATACAGTACTCTGTCACTGCAGCCTGGTTAGGTCTGGACAATGTGTGGCATGGTCACAGACACATTAAAGGCTGAGAAGGAAAGGAAGTGACAGACTTGATCTTTTGTTCTAGCTCTTTTTCTAGTAGGAAATGTAGCAGATGATTTAGAGGAGCTGGGAATTCCTGGTTCCCCACTCAGTGCTCCCACTAGGAGCATTGAAAAGGTCAGTAATCTGTGAGCTTAGACAAGATGGCTAAATGGTGACAAAGCAGGCATGATTCCCAGCTAATTCTGGCTGTTACATTGCCCCTACTTTGCTGCCATATTAGATCAAGTTAGATCACTGTTTTAGATCAAGCTACAAATGGAGAATGTAGGACAATTAACAGGTATCTGTACACTGGTAAATTCATGGCCAAATTTTCATTCTGCTTTGTGATACCACTCACTGTTTGCAGATCACATCAATTACTAGAGCCAACTCCATTTCTAGAATTGGGTGGACATCTATGCAGAAAGTTTTTTATGTTTGTAGAGACACTGTAAGAAGGCTAAAAGCCTTCTGGGGTAAAGTCAGTGTGGACCAATATCTCAGGCCTTCAGAGATGGTCAAAGATTGTTTGTGAGTAAGTGTCAACAGTAGCCTGTGAAACTAGACTAGTGAGATTACAGAAGTTCTCCCTAAGGAGGTTACTGTCTGTTCATGCCATTCTTGTCCCATGATGTGAATTCTGGCTCTCTATGGAAGAAGCCAATAGTCTCATTGCAATTATGAAAGAAAACCAGGCTGGGGGGTTAGAAGGTAGAACTCAAAATATGCTTCATTTTTCCCACTGTGGATTTACCGTGTTTTACCTGATTTTGGAGTAGACCCAGAGAGCTTTCAGTACAAAAAGCTGATGACATTCTATTAAATATCTGAAAGGAATAACATTTGTCTTATCTAGTGCTTTTCTGTAAACCTTAATACAAAACTTTCAGCTTGCACAAGCCACAGAAATGCTCTACATGCGTTTGGATACGATGAATACAACATGTGTGGACAGGTAAATGTCTTTTGGAGACAATGGAAAATATTTCTCAGTGCTCCACGTACATGGAAGATGAAGATACTGTGGAAAGTGTAGTCCGAAATTCTTGTTAGAACTTCTATCAAAAGTATTTTCTGGGCTCTGGCTTTGAGCAGTCTAGAGAGAAGGTGGAGGACTGACTGCTTGCCTTTCCTTCCCAGAAACACTCCCTAAGAGGTCACAAGTCTAGCTGTCGGTACAGGAGACTAGTGACAACTTTTCTGTGTTCAAAGCTCTCACCTAGTACTGTGCCTGCTCCCTAGTGGTCTGGGAGGTTCCCTGGAGGTGGAGTTAATGGCATCTGTGCCACCCAGAGGAGAATGGTTGTGATTTTGCCCTTTAAGTGGAGTCAGCATTGTTTAGGAGAGCTGAAATTACTCACCAAAAATGTGAAAGCTGCATATTCTCAGTAAGTTTACATTTTCATTGTTAGTTTAATAGGTCATCTCTTTGTATGAAACAACAGAACATGACAGACTGTTTGTCCATAAAAAGCATCTTTCTGACTCTCTAAAATCAGTCTTTGCCAGTAAAAATGCCTGTTCAATGCTGTAAAAGCTTTCAGACTTGCTTTTGAAGAGTTGAGTGCATTTATCAGAAAATGTCAACTGAAAATTTTCCTGCACTTCTGACATTTAATGCAGTTTTTCTTTCTCTTTTAATAAAGATTTATTAACTGGTTTTCTCACCACTTGAGCAACTTTCAGTTCCGTTGGAGCTGGGAAGATTGGTAAGTTCCTCTTTCTGATTTGAACCTGATCCTACAAAAACCTGAAAATGTCAGACCTATGCAGGAAGTGTAACAGCAGAGTGACCCTGTTAATTGCTTACCTCCAGCTCTTCTGAGATCTTTCTTAATCTGTTCACCAGCACGCAGTGGTAGATTATCTTGGTAATCTCTTTAGTCACTCTGTTGTCCCTGGTGAACTTTGTGATCAAGCCAGTGTAAGCATTCCCTAAACACAGGAAGCAAAAACATGATTTCTTTAATTTGTCCTACACAGTCAGTTGCTGGCGAATTTGCCAAAATGACTCCCCAGTTTACTTTTAATGGTTTGATCTGACTTTTGGTATCCAATATTTATTCTGTGATTTTACTCTGTCCTACACTAAACCTTCAATTGGAACTTTTATCATTGAGACCTTATGGTCTGCTTTCCTCCTGCCAGTCCTAGCATCTGAAGTTCCATCAAAGCTGGCCTTGTCACCCATTCTTACCATGACAAATCTTGAGCTCATGTCTCTAGCTCCTTGAACTCCACCAGTGTCCAACCACAGGTTCCCCTGAGTTTTCCATTCCAGACACCCACGTAGCAAAAGAGATCACCCTTCCTGTAATAACTTCCACAGCCTGCTACTGCCATAGTGCTTCCATTAGTTGATCTGCCCAGGTGTCCCTGTGGAGAGAGGTGCAGCCCTTCTTGTGATATGTTTTTGTGGCTTTACTTAAATTTCTTGTGTTGTCCTGATACGGAGTTAAGTGCTTGCTGGCTATCCTAGTACACATCCATGTTGACTAGCCAGACAGCAATCTTCAAAGACCTGATTTTTCTTTGCCTGTATGTTCCCTGATGGCAGTGCTTCTGTGGGTCTTTCTCTCAAGTTGCCATTTTTCACGAATCTCACAAATTACTGGTTTTGAGTCTTTTCTTTATCTGAAATGCATTTGAAATCAGCCAGAAGTTCAGAAATTTCCTGTGAGAGAGGAACTGGCTATGGGATCACACAGGGTTCCTTTCCTAAGGAAAGGGAAAACCAGCTAACTGTAAGCACAAATTATTTTTAATCTTTTTGGGGAAGGGAAACTACTTGAAAATAAATCACCCAGAGATCAGATTCCTAGAATACTAATTGCCAATAAGGAAACAGTGATAAACTTACCTCATTGTCTTAAAGTTGCCTACACTGTAAAACTGAAGTATTAAGCACTTGTCCTTACAGACTATGATCGTTTTGTACCCATTAGACCAAGCCAAAATGAGACTAAAGCACAAATTCCTTTGCTAAAAGCTGTCATGTTTTCTCTGTAGGTCAGATTGTCTTACTCAGGACCTTGAAAAGCCCAAACCTAAATTTGTGAGAGAGGTTTTGGAGAAGTGCATGCGGTAAGAAAGATCTTTGGATAATTGCATTTGAGGCTAAGTTTGGTCTTTGCTTCTGGATTGTCAGATTTCTTCTAACTTGACTCTTAGGCACATCTTGTTCTTACAATTCAGTTTCAGTTAAGTGATGAGTCTGTATGATTTTAATCTCTTTACCTGCTGTGGAACATTACTTCAGAGAGAAACAAGTGAAGCAGATAGTAGTGAGTTACATATCCCAAGTATGTACACCTGTAGTTACAAAAAGACATGCTTCACCGTAGGCAGGGAAAGAAATAGTGTAGGCAATACTCCACAGAAATGGAGGGAACTGATACTATTACACTAAAAAATGAGAATCTAATTTTGATTCTTCTAGGTGCCTTTCATGTTCATTGACGTTAAAACCAACCAACAACTCCCAAACAATCAAATCTCCATACCCAGCCACAGGACTACCTCATTGGGGCTGGACTTAACAATTGTTGAGAGAGAGAAGGGTATAGGAGAAAGAAAGCAAAATGATCGAAAAGCCTATGTTATTTGGCAGTGTGTATGAAAACATTCATCTTGTCTTGATTGAATTTATTACAGGAAGTGTTATGTAGCAAAACAGTTGCAATTTTTTGTGGCAGTCTTCCATTTCACTGAAAACTGACAAAAGTAAGCCTAGAAATAAACTGGATGGCTTGATTTTACTTATCAGCTTTAATATTTTTTCTGCTTTGAATACCAACGTCTTACTAGTTTTCTGCAGCACATCTTAGGCTTTTGCATAAAACATCCTAACAGGCAGTCTCTAAATCTTGTCACAAGCTAAATCGTTTGAGAATGCAATTCTAGCATCATGGACTTGAAAGAGAAAGCATCTACTAGTGAGTTTGGTTTACTTAGCTCTTACTACCCAGCAGAAACCACCATTCTGTTGTATAAACATCCTGTTTTTCCTTCTATGAGAAATACAGGAAAACCATTTTATTATGGTGTTATTCCCATTTTAATTCTACTGCTGTGAAACTTATTTTCAGACTCTCCTACCATCAGCGAATAATAGACATTGTTCCTGCAAGTTTCTCAGTCCTCAGTCCTGCTAATCCAGTGTGCATTTACAAATATGGAGATGAAAGCAATAGTAAGTATTAAGGTTACTGAAGGATCAGGCTGAAAAAAATAGTGTTTCAGAGCAAGGGAGCACACTAGATTGACTGTAATACCATTTGTTTTCATAAAGAAGAATACAGCTGAAATAATATGCATTATTTTCGTATGGGGAAATAGGCTTCACATGAGCAATTAATATATATTAAGCCTGGATCTCTGTAATATAATCATCTTTGTTACTTCATGACGAGAAGAAAATCCAGATACATGAAATTGCTCTTCCTGTGAAGTGGTTGTGATGTTGTGTAGCATTGTTTACCAGAAGTCTAAAACTGGAAAAGTGATCTGTTTCCCATGTTTGAGCACAATACTATGCAAAAATCAGCATATGAAGAGATAATGTGAGTCTATTTTTTTTAACTTTGTGAAACAATAGAAGATTTTACCAGTGAACTTAGTTGAATGAAGCATACAGAGGCAGCAGATGATGTAAAGATTGAGGTACAGATACACCTTATTATTTCTTTTATTACCCAGTGTAAAGCATAAATCCTAAGCATAAAAATGTCATCTTTAAAGATACAGTGAGGGGAAACAAGGAAGTATTGTATTTTTAGGAGACTGATGGAAACTGAAGTACAGCTTTAGACAGGAGAGTGATTACCTGGCCTTGGCTCTAAAGGTTCCACTCAAAGTTCTGAGTTTAATGTGAAGACCAGGTAAGGTGTTGAGCAGTTCTATGGAATAGTGATCTGGACAGTGATACTGGGGACAGTTAGTTTTAAGTGTAGCTAAGTAGTGTCCTTGTTTCTCTTAAGAGGCAAACTGATATTAGAAGCACTCACCCTCATTTTTTACCTCTTTGCTTTTGTTTAGGGTCTCTTCCTGGATATACTGTGGCACTCTGTTTAACAATTGCAATTAAAAATAAGGCCAGTAATGATGAGATCTTCAGCATTTTAAAAGATGTTCCTAATCCAAACCAGGATGATGATGATGGTAAGATATGTGCTGTTAGGCTTTGGCAGGCTGTAGCTTCTATTGTGTGTACACTGATCTGCCATCCTTTGGAGCTATGAGTGTGGTGGTTAACAGAACTGTGTGCTTTTCCTTCTAAGAGTTGGCTTCAATTTATTAGTAAATGGAAGTAAGACACGATTCTTAGGTTTTTTCTATAAACAGAGGCAAGCCTGGTTTTATTAAGAGGCAACCTGGTGCTTGAGATGTGTTTTCTTGTGATTATTGACAGAGGTAGCATGGAGGAATTGAATATTTCCTTTGCCTTCAGCAACAGAGGGCAATTAATGCTGTTATCCTCACCCATGGGATTCAGTGCTTGTGCCCGGAGTGTTTCCCTCCCTTTGGTGCAGTCTCATAGCAGATAAGATAGCCAGCCTGCTTGCTGTGGTCTTTCATAGATAAAAACTCATGATGGGACTCCATTTAACGTTGTTTTTTTTTTTAGCTCTGCAGCCACAGACAGCATTGATTCCTAAAGTCTTTGTGTTTTAGAGAACAAGGAGGAGCACAATATAGCAAGTTAAAAAGTGGGGATGGCTTCAGTATTTCTGTAATGCAAACAGAGCAGCAACCATCTGGGGTGGGGGCTTGTGCTGGGATCCACTGTCATGTTTCCTGGTTTGCTTTAGGCACCACCCACCAAGTGCTCTTGCCCCAACCCTGTCTTCAGCTACTGGAAGGGACTTCACATCATTCACCCCTAGTACCCATATTTGATGTGCATGCTTGCTGGGCCTTTCTCCTGCATCATAAATCATAGAACAGTTACAGCTGGAAGAGACCTTGGAGATCATCAAGTCCAGCCTTTGTCCTAGCCTTATCGACTTACTAAATGATGCCCCAAAATACAACATCTACCCGTCTTTTAAATGCCTCCGGGGATGGTGACTCAACCATCTCCCTGGGCAGCCTAGTCCAGTGGTTGACAACCCTTTCAGTAAAGAAATTCCTCCTAATGTCTAGGCTGAACCTCCCCTGGTGCAATTTCCATCCATTTCCCCTTGTCCTATCACTCTCCACTAGGGAGAACAGACCAGTCCCTGCCTCTCTACAACCTCCCTTCAGGTAGTTACAGAGAGCGATGAAGTCTCCCCTCAACCTTCTCTTTTCCAGGCTAAACAGTCCCAGATCCCTCAGTCTTTCCTCATAAGGCTTAT
>VWZO01014909.1:95383-115185 GCA_013396975.1 Bucco capensis
TTTGCTAAAATCGAGATAAATAATGTCCACAGCTTTTCCTTCATCCAGTAAGCGGGTCACCCAGTCATAGAAGGAGATCAGGTTTGTTAAACAGGACCTGCCCTTCATGAAGCCATGCCGACTGGGTCTGATCACCTGGTTGTCCTTCATGTGCATAATGGAACTCAGGATGATCTGCTCCATCAGCTTCCCTGGGACTGAAGTTAGACTTACAGGCCTGTAATTTCCCGGATCCTCCTTCCTTCCTTTCTTACAGAAAGGAATCATCCTTACCTTCCCCTCTCCTCATCCACTCTCCCTTTATGGTCTGCAAGGCTTTCAGCTCGATGCAATAACTCTATATTTCCCTTACCTGTCTTTTTCTGCTGCTGTCCATCAGTGCTGTTACATGTAGGCAGGGTGGCTCTGTCTCTGATAGCTTCTTCACTGACCTGGAACTGGAACCTGAAGATCTGCACACTTTGGGAATTGTTTACTAGCTCCCTGCTCAGCCTTGCAAATCCCTGTGATGAACCTCTCTTTTGTGAAATGAGTTAAACCCCTAAATTATCTCTGTGCTTTTATGAATAGCTTACTTGCGTTGCTTGAAGTAATTACAGCTTCAACTTTAAATAACTTACAGATGAAGGATTTACCTTCAACCCTCTGAAAATAGAAGTCTTTGTTCAGACTCTGCTCCATCTAGCTGCAAAGTCTTTCAGCCACTCCTTCAGTGCCCTGGCAAAGTAAGTGTAATGTGTGCATTATTTTGGGGCTTAACAGAGCTGTTCAGTTCTGACAGTGAAATGCATGATGAAAGAGAACTGGACTGTAAGCTTCAACAGTGTTTTAGGTACTCCACAATGCATTATGATGAGAACAACTGATGCTCCTTACTGAAGGAATGCTGGTGTGAATCCTTTGTATATATGAATGGAATTAACAGAAATGTATACATTACAGCCATGTGATGTAAATCAAACAAATGAGACAAATGTGGAACATTATTCCATTTTAGAATTAGTCATTTGCTAATGATGGTGAGGAGCAAGGGTTTCTCCTTACCTTTCAGTGACTGCGTAGCTCCCACCTCAATATCTTGTACTATGAATATGACTCTAGAACAGTTACATCTATGAAAAATTACAAAAGAAAATATGAAACCTAAAAGCAACCTATTGTAAACTTCTGTTTACCAAACCGTAAGAAAATCCATTCTAAAATGCTTTAGAGTGCATCCCCTAAAGATATACTTTAACTTCTAAAGAGTTTACTGCAACTTTTTTAGCAAAATGAGATAAAATAACTAATTTTTAATGCTCTGTGCTTTTGAGTTGCTCTTAAGTGGCCTTGATATGTGAAAGGTAGTCAAATGCATCTTATTGAGTTATTTTACTGTCTGTCCTTAGAGATACATATAAAGCTGTTGGGAGAACATGCACCTGGGAGCTTTATAGAGGCAATGCTCATAAGAAGCTGCAGATAGTAACCTGCAGTCAGGAGTTCAAGAGGCAGGGTGATATGAACACTTAGAGCTGTGGTGGTTTCACTGCTACACACGAAAAGTGGCAGCCATGAGATCAGAAAGAGCCTCTTAATGCTTTATAGTTACATTACAATGAGCTGAGTTGTGAATGCTGTACAGCAATAAGCCTAACTCTGCTAAAATTGAGGCTTTTAGCAGCATTTTCACCAAAAAAGGGGCAGATTGGATAAGTGTTTAAAGTTACAGAAACGCATATCAAAAGGAAGGTCTGAGGCTCAAAAGGCATCAAATTTTGCTCCAGCTGTGTACAGATAAGCACACAAAGCATGAAAGTGCCTCTTGCTTTTAAGAATATGAGAAGTGTAGCACAGCTTCAGGGAGTAGGTTCACCACTAGGATTTAAGTTGCTTTTAGGAGCTGTGGTGTCTTTGTAACCTATTTTAGCTCAGAATGGTTGTATTTGCCAGGGAGTAGCTGTTGAAAAATTGCTGCAGATAGTCACAAAATTTTCTTTTGGCCAGTCTAAACCACTTGCAGTGTATGTGCTGCTCTTTTGGCCTGATCCTAACTCCTGCACTGACTACTTACGTCTATTAAAAGGTTTCATGAAGTCTTCAAAACACTTGCTGAAAGCGATGAGGGGAAACTCCATGTTCTGAGGGTTGTATATGAGGTCTGGAAGAATCATCCGCAGGTAAGAGGTTGTAGGGTCAAGTATCTTTGTGAGTTTCAACTCACAGAGGTCATATATAATAAAAAAATACTACAGTTTGCTTTATATCCTTCAAAAATAACTTGTCATCTTACTTGAGGGAGTTGTCATTATATTTACTGTTGTTACTAGTGCCTAAAATGAAGGCTGGACATAAAATGTATTCCAGCAGTGAGGCCACTTTCTCATCAGAGTTCATTGTGGGAGGGCAAAGGGCTGTCATTCTGACTAAGATTCATACTGTCCTGTTTGCTGTACAAGAGAATAACTTTTGCTAAAATCATGTTTCTCTTCAGAATTGAAAACCAGTATAGATGTGTAAGTTGAAATAAGAGTAGATCCCATATCAAAAGCAGGCCACTTTCTTAGAAATGTGGAAACCTGGGCAGGTTTACCGATTTTGGGATGGTTTTTTTTCAGTGCAAGTGAAAGCCATACAGTTATTCCACTAAGCTCATTTTGGAGTCACTGTTGTGTGTGGGCAGACTGAATAGAGCTGCAGTTAGTGGCTGTTGAGATCAGTCTGACAGTGCCATGATTGTGTTCATTCTTGAGCCAGAGGAAATAACACCCTGAAAGACATACGAAAAACACTTCGGTTGTTAAAGCTGTTCAGTTTCTTCACCGCCATTGTTTTCTCCCTCAGCTGTCATTCTTCTATAAATAGAAACTAATAAGTAATCCAAGCTGAATTTGCCTGCATTAATTATTTCATGTATTCCTTACTGGTATGTTTGTGTGGTACTTCGTTGTGCTTGAAAGTGGACTGCATGCACCTCACAGCTGCAGACTTTCAGAAGCTGTGCCACAGAGAACAAGGGCTACTCCTGGCATTCACTGCTGGACCTATGGCCCATTCCTTAGGGGAAAAACAGCACCTAGAAGACACCAAGGCAAGATACCGCTTCTAAATATAGTAAAAAAGTCAAAAAACCAGGATTTGTTGATGTATTAAACTTCCCACCCAAATTACTGACCTTGAAAACACAGTGATTACAGTCTGACCTACATTTTGCTGCCATTTAACTGGATCAGAAGAAATCGCATTGCAACAGTCTAGTATCTGTGTTCTCTTCCTCTTCGTTCCTCTGTATTGCAGCTTGACTAAACAGAGATGGAGTTTTCAAACCCAGACTAAACAGTCATGTTAGATTTTTATGAATAAAATAAGATCTCTTTAAAAAATATGAAGTGCAAAAGTTATGAAGGTCTGCTGTCCTCCTTGATCATGGAAGAGTCTGTTTCCATGCTGCTCAGCATGTCCATGGGAAGGTCCTTTGATTTGGTTCAGGCTATCAGCGGTATTCACAAGGCATATAGTGCTAATGAGTGATCTGTGCTGCAGATAGTGATTTAACAGTAGGAATCGGCAGTCCCTGGACCTATAAGCAAGGCTGTGGTGGCGACTTCATCAAGAGAAACTTTAACATTGAGACTTTCTCAAAATCCTAGGTCTGGGTTGTTTGGGTTTTTTTTTGAAGATCAGGCTAAGTAATAAGAAATTCTTCCTGGCAATACAGAAAGAAAAATAGAGCATAGGATGTTATCCTGGGATTTGAAAGCCGAGTGCTGAGTCTCCTTTGTGATTCATTCAGTTGTTTTAATTTCCCTTCCTTAAAAGGAGCTTTGTTATACTTCCTTATTTGGCAATGGGTGGTTGTAAGGATAAATACAGTGCAGGCTGTGGTTCTGAAATATGGTGGTATTCAATCACATGAGTAACTAAGATAAGCCTTTTTTCTGAACAGCTTGCAAATGCTTTAGTCAGTAACTCCTCTATGCAGTTGCCTGCTAGATTGCTTGCAACTCCCTCCAAAATCATGGTAGTGCATGCAGCAAGTGAGCACTTAATGCATTGGCTGCACAGCACCGGCTTTGTCCTGAAACAGTAGGTCCTGTAGAAGAAGAGCTTATTGTCATGCTTGAAAAGTGTTGCACTTCAAGAACAGCAGGAGAAGGAGCTCCTTCATTTTGTTCATGTGACAGGTATATGTTCTGGTTTGAGTACTTTGATGGCAAATACTAGGAGTTTTGTCTCTTAGCACCTCACTTGTGTTTATTCTTTTGTATGGAAGTATGTATGTAAAGAAAGAGTGATAAATCACTTTCACAGGAAGTAGGAAAGGTTGTTAATCAAAATTCTTCATGTAATTATTACAGGTCATTTAGGCTACACTACCTAGATTCCTAAAGTATCTGAAATTACCTAGTAATACAGTAATGTAGAGTTGCATCAAACCATCTCTGCTTTTTTCTGAGGTTTAAATACTTCACACAAATTATGTGTACAATGTCTTTCACAAACTGTAGATGATTGCTGTGCTTGTGGACAAGATGATTCGGACACAAATTGTTGACTGCGCTGCAGTAGCAAACTGGATCTTCTCTTCAGAGCTTGCACATGATTTTACTAGGTAACAAAAATTTGTTTTGGCTTGTTATTTGTCACTGAATTAGTATTTTAAGTGGCCAGGACATAGTGAAAACAGAGTAGTGGAAGAAGAAGATGCAATGGAGCTTTTGCTCATTGTTCAAAATGTGTACCTTAGCATTTTTCTTTCTGAGTTGGAGTGTGATTGTTTACATGACAGTGCAAGGATGTTGCTAGCATATCATTTGGCAAGTAAGCAACAACAACACTGAGCAACTTTGTCTAATTCTAGACAAAGACTGTTACTGTGTGTTACATATCTCCTAGCTTAGTGGAGTACTGGTCTTTGGTTGAGGAATATAATTTGTACTACCACTGATACATTGTTTATTGAGAACAGGAGACGTGTTTAGATTAAGAAGTCAGTTTGATACTGATAGTCTTGCTGTATATGTATGAAATACAGTGGTAATTTGGGAGTTTACTGCAAAAAATAAGAAATTATTTTAAATCTTTCTTATGTTAAAAATATGCTTTCCTAGATGCCAAGAGTTTGCTCACATCAGTAGATGTCTTAGCTGATGCAAAGTTTTTAGAAATCCCCCCCCACCCCGATACATTTTTCTGTAAGAAACTACATTTAGTTTTCTGTCTTGGAATACTGTGTAATGTCATTCATTGAACTTTGTGTCTTTCCTAGGTTTTATATCTGGGAGATCTTGCATTCCACAATTCGTAAGATGAATAAGCATGTTCTGAAGATTCACAAAGAGCTGGAGGAGACTAAGGCAAGACTTGCTAGGCAGCACAAAAGAGTGAGTAACTTCTTGGTAGTTTTTAATTATTTTAAGCAAGGTTATAACAAAGCTGCATGCTGTCAGACTGATGCACAGTTGGTTTTTGGGAAGGACTGAATATACATGTTTTTCAGGAAGCGTGTCTGCAGATGTGGTCATCTCTAGTATTAAGACATAAAAAACTGCATATGTGTTCTCACTCCACCTTTCTAATGGTAGCTGTAGCCTAAGATTTCACACAATTACAGAATGTTAGGGGTTGGAAAGGACCTCTGGAGATCCCTGGAGATCATCTAGTCTAACCCCCCTGCAAGAGCAGGATAACATGGAACAGGTTGCACAGGATGAAGTATTGATAAGATCTTCCTCAGTCTTCTCTTCTCCAGGCTAACCAGCCCCAGCTCTCTCAGCCTCTCCACATAAGAGAGGTCCTCAAGTCCCCTGATCATTTTAGTAGCCTTTCTCTGTACCCTCTCCAGAAGTTCCCTGTCCTTCTTAAACAGGAGAGACCAGAACTGAACACAGTACTCCAGATGTGGCCTCACCACGGCAGAGTGAGGTGAAGGAGAACCTCGTTCAGCCTCCTGGCCACACTCTTCTTGATGTAGTAAACTCTGTAAGGGAATTAATACTTACTTGGTCTGTTCAAACTCGCTCTCAGAAGTTTCTCTTCCAATACAAGCATATCTTTCGCTTACCTTGTAATCTGGATTCCAGTTACCTTACTAGATAACAATAAGAACAGTTACAACTTACTTATAGTAAGTTATGTTACAGAGTACTCTTGTGGCTTCCATGCAGAAGCGCACGGAAACAGCTATTTGCTATTGAAAAGTTGGCTGTTACTGTTCTTCTGATGGGTGCTGCTGGATTCTCACATTGGCATCTGTCACTTCATCCTTCCAGCTTATTTTGCTGAGCACCTTTGCATGATCTGGGTTACTGTATACGACAAACTGATGAGCAAGCAGCTGTTGTTGTGCTCTGTTGTCCCAAGTGAGATAGTAAAATAAGGTGAGAGGGTGTCTTCTGTGGCAGCTGCAAAAGATGGGGCCCAAAGAAGCTTAACTGTATGCAGTAATTGGTTGTGGTAGAATTGTCAGGTTACAAACATGTTGAGAGTTGCAGAGAGCAACATAGAATTTCTGTGTTTGCATGTAGTCTGCAAGTATGATTACCTGCATAAAAACCCCTGGGCTTGCTCCAGAGCTTTAGATGAAGTCAGTGTCGGAATTTGGCATGTGGCACAGAGGCTAATGATAGTTTTTGAAAAAACCTGCACAAGGCAGTCTTTTTTCCTGAAGTTTCTGATAAGAGATGACTAATCACTAAGTTTATAGAAGTTTCTGTTTAGGGATTACTCATATACCACAGTTTGCCAGTGTCAGTTCATCCTAAACCCTTCATCTTGTTTCCTTCACTCCCAGCAGCAGCCACTCTAGTAGCTTGCACCCTCAATCTATGTTGATCAGCGGTTAATAATTGCCCATGATTAGTGAAGATCTAGATGCAGTCATTGATCTTATTGTAAGGCAAAGAGCTTCTCTGGAGTCTCTCAACAAGTATAGCAGTGTTTTCATTTCTGTACTTGTCTCCTGCTGCAGCTCTTTATTTCTGTGTACTTTAAATCTGTACTGTGCCAGGAAGAAAAATTTGTATGCAACAGTGAGTAGTTCAGCAGGCTGTTGCTCTGCTGCATGGCCATGCCTTTTAGAGGAAGTCAGCTGTCTTAATTTTGATGTCCCCAGCATGAAGTGAATTGTCTTAAGTCCAAGGCTTATATCCTTTCTCTTAGGTTCTGTTGGTCTTTTAGTGTTGTGAGTTTGAGTAGATGGGGAAAGCACACTCCTATTGAAAGAATAAAATTAAATTCTCACTTGCTCTGGTAAGTTTGCTTTATTTTTCACACTGATTCAGAGCTTTAACTGTCTTCTGGTGGTGAGATTTTGCTGTGCAGTAGGTAGTTTGCACATGGCCCGATACTTGTCACAAGTTGCATGAGCTCCTTTTACAAATATTTGAAGTTCTGAGCTGTTAATTTGTGGATATATTTGCACAGAAACAGTCCTCTGAGACTGAAGCAGTACTTGTATTTGAATGTATCATAATCCATCAGGTTCTGCCTTTCCTCCTATATCCCCTGTGTTCTAGTGTAAGACTTTATCACCTGAGCTCTCAAGTCTAGTAGTTATGTGTATTTTGTGGGCTTTATTGTTGAGTTTTGGTTTGTTTTTGAGGCAGTGGAACATGCCATGTTCTTAGCAGTGTGGTTTCCATGCTTACCCTTTCTAGTCAGATAGCATCCGCTTTGATCATGATTATAGGGAGCCCCCACTTTTAACAACGTGGGCTACAGTCTCTAGTCTTCCTTTTCTGCAAACCAGCTGGATTCATCTCAGTTCTTGCACAAAATGCTTTATTTTTCGGAGCCCTGAAGTTTCAGACCTGTTCATGGGAAGAATTGCTGCAGTAGACACAACTTTGAAAATCTATAGTGGTTTACTCTTAAAAAGCTGTTCACTATCTGACAATTACAAAGTCAGCAGAGGTATTGCCTTTTGCAGTTAAAGGCCTGGTAAATCCTTAAGGTTGCTCTGAAATCTTATTTTTTTTCAGGGCTTTCCCATTTTGTCATTTTTTCTTCCAAATTTCTTTCCTAAATTACATTTGAAGTAAGTGTCCTTTGAATTACAATACTCACACCAATCTACGGAGCAGCTTCAGTTGCTGCACTGCAGACCATTTCACATGTGGAACTGGGGGGCATTAACAGTATCCACAGGTAGCCAGGTTGCTAGTTAGTCTTCTCTTGTTGTCACTTCCAGCGAGACAGTGATGATGATGATGATGACGATGACCGAAGCAGTGATCGGGAGGATGGACCACTGGAAGAGCAGATAGACCGCTTGCAGGAAAAAGTAGAGTCAGCCCAGAGCGAGCAGAAGAACCTCTTCCTTGTTATATTCCAGGTAATGGTGGGCAATCTCACTTCATAAATCCAGTTACTGCGTTTATAAGCTTTCAGTGTCACTTGTATCTCAGGCATCTTCTGGGAATAAGAATATGGGAAGGAGTTGATGGGTTTACTGTGGGTTAGAGTTAGTCCGGGTCGTCCCTCTGCAAAGACTGTTTCTGAGCAGAATCTGTTCGAAGTGCTCGGGAGCAGAGGATTTCTACTAGCATACAGTTTCCTGAACAACCAGAATTTATTTGCTTACTAAATTCAGTGTTTGCCATGCAAAATAATTGTTCTTAGCTCGTTCTTCAAAGCTTCTCTGCTCTAGATCCTCGTACCTGAGGTTAGGATCCTGCTTTCATTTGATGAGACTGAGTTGGTTTGTTTGTTGTTTTTTTTTCCCTCTCCTGCAGCGTTTCATAATGCTGTTAACTGAGCACTTAGTGCGCTGTGAGACTGGTGGGATTGATGTCTTCACACCTTGGTACAAGAGCTGTATAGAGAGGTTGCAGCAGATCTTCCTGCAGGTAAGTCTGAGTTCTCATTTTGGAAGGCTTTGTGGGCAGGGACATGTTGGAAAGGAGAAGGTTTGTGGCTGGAGAAATGAGTGCTCTGAGAGTGGCAGTAGATGGCAGCAGCAGGTCTTCTCTGAAGGCTGTTGTGGGGCTAGATAATAACTCCCTGGTTCTGGCCACATCTCTGCCACAGATGGGTGGAGTGACTGGTCCTTAGTTAATTCCTACTCTGTGAGCATATTGCAACAAGATACCAGGATGTGATGCTGAATTTCACTGAGTTCCTCTTAACTATCTGTTTATTGTAGGGGCAGGATTGGGAGTGAACAAGAATATTAAAATAGCAGGTTAAAATATTCCAGAATTCCTGCTTAGAAGAAGACTAAATATCTATTAAAATCGGTTTTTAATTCCTTGCTCTATATTATATCAGATAACAAGCACAGGTGGCTGGATGAAAGTGTATTGCCAAGTAGCAATAGAAAATCGTATCTATTTTGAGCAGAAGATAGGTGGTGGTCTAAATCCCCACCTGAGCTGAACCATTCTGTGGTGGTAGATGTGGTTTCACGTGAAAGCAGATACCATGATTCTCCTAGGATATCTGCAGTTGCATGGTACCCTGCACGAAATCCGGGGTCCAGAAGGGAAGAGCTGCAGGGAGCTCAGGGCTTCTTCAGGCAGGGTAGCAGAAGATGTGACCAGGAGTGGCACTGTGTTCCACACTTCTCAGTGGCTACTGTGCTGTGGAAATGAGGTGTGCTTAGCAATTTTGATGAAAACATTCGACCTGTGATTCTTAAGCTTTGACTTCTCTGCCTGTTCTTATATAAATTAAAACAGTAAATGTTTCTGTTTTGTTTTGTTTTTTATCTGCCAGCATCACCAGATAATCCAGCAGTACATGGTGACTCTAGAGAACCTCCTGTTTACAGCTGAACTGGACCACCACATACTGGCTGTCTTCCAGCAGTTCTGTGCTCTGCAGGCTTGAGGATTATTGATGGGCAGAGTCTTGTCTGCAGGACTTTCTTGAATTTAAAGAAAAAGAATTAAAACTTTATTTTTTTTTTTAAATGGGAGAACTTGACATGGGGATAGAAGAAATTTTTGACTAGAGCTGGCTTTCATGTGCTCCTGTATAAAACAATACAGTACTCTAACCAACAGCAAACTGTGCAAGCATCATAAGCCTTACAAGATATGGCTGATAGGGGGTAGGCATGAAGTAAAGTAAGACTTCTTATTGTTGTCTTTTAATCTGGTTGGACTCGTGGATTCATGATAGTGCTTTTGCTTCTCTGTTGTTTATATGTAAATCAAAATCGAGCAAAAAACTCAACAAACAAAAAAATAAGCAAACAAACAAAAAAACCCCCAAACCAATCAAGAGGATTGTTACTTCTGCCTGGCCCTTAAATCATAGGAACCGTAAAAATGAGCAGTTCATAGTGTTTTGTGAGTGTGAAGGGGAATGCACCTTCTCAGTGAGCAGTGTGGTAAGTTCTCTAGTATGGCACAGGAAAACTTTGGGCATGTGAAACACTTCAGTTAAGCTTTCCAAGTAGGATAGAGCATATGGATTTCTTTATTACCCAGCCAGCTAGATTTCCATAGTGTGAAAGAACATGGTTTTAATACAACTGAAAGATGTTTTTCTAAATGTATTGTCTAGTGTCTTATTACAGTAGCTATAAACAATCATTAGAGGAACTTCATGGACAGCTTCTGAAAAATGCAGTTGCTTTTTGCAGTACGGTTGAAGAGCCATCAGCTGCTCCTGGCAGCAGTCATCACCAGTAAATAGGGACAGTAAGCTAGAGCTGGATTGGAACAAACTTTCAGTTTCCATGCTGCAAAGCCTTACCTTTTGTGTGGGTGTCTGTAGCTCCTGCCCCAGGTGCTGGGGAGAGGGCAGGGCGGTGTTCAGAGTGTTCCTTCATTTCAGCCTGTAATTAGCTGGGCTGCTAAGCTTGCACCAGGCTGGACATTGCTCACCTCAGCCATGCCAAAAATCGTTCTGGTAGGATCATCTGGTGGACGAACCAAGTGCCCTCAACCCCATATCTGGCTTAATAACAACTGCTTTGCAGTGGCTGCATCTGCTGCCCCTTCCCTTGCTTTGAAATGTGACAGCAGCACATGGCTCCTGCAACTTCAAAAAGCATTTTCATGCGGAATGAAGTGGTCTCTCAGAGGAGACTTGAAACTGGGAGAACACAACCTGAACATAGAGTAGCCTTAGTTTTTGAGTTATGCAAATAGCACATACCTGAAGGCCAAAGCAGAGTGCTCTGTGCTAGGGTGAGCAGCAGCAAGTGGTAAGGACACACTGCCCATCAGTGTGCAGTGTTATTTCCAAGCTGTTCATGGTCCCTTCATTTTGTGGATGAATTTTTAAGGGATTTCATAACCAGTGCTATTCAGTTTAAGCTTAGAAAGAGACAAACTTCAAGTAAATTTGTTCCTGTACATGCTATTTTTTCAAGTATTATACTTAGTAATGCATTTCATCCATATGTTGACCAATTGACCTCCTGATGAAGCCAGGAGGGTAAGAAAAAAAAAAAAAGGTGGAACTTCCTACTTTTGAATGTTGACCTAAGTTTGTGCTTGGCCTGTAGCAATTGGATATATCCTCATAGGCTTAGATGTGTTACTTCTGCTTTCTCTGCTTGTCCTCTCGGATTTGACTGGTCCTTCCCATTCTTTCAGGGTATACTGTTAATTGATGTAAATTTGCTCTACGCAGGGGTTTTGTCAGTCACGCACAGACTTCTGCTTCAGACCTCTGTTAATGCTCTTGAGTAATCACATAGTTGTTTTGTTTTTTTAAGAAAAAACATTTAATACTGTAGAGGTTTTCAATGGGGATTAATAGTTTTTTCACTGTCTTGGCTCAGTATCAGAGTTCTGATATTAACTAGTGGTGAGGGTCTGACCATAAATGTGACTTTTGTGAAACATAATGTCAGTTAAAACTGGCAAACCTGTAACTTCTGAGCCTTGACAAATGTGAGTGCTGGGGATCCAGTTGCAAATGCCTGAGCATAATGCTATGATTTCAAACCAAATAGCAGTGTCTTTTAAACAGAATTTGACTTACGTGGTGAGCATGGGCCTTGATTAAGTTTCTTGAGTCTGTTGGACACGTTATACCCTTTTTATAGTTCCAGTGGCATACATCTGACTTGGCTGTGAAACCTGTTGGATCTGTAGGGAAGAGGAGGAGATGCTCCTGGAGTGATACCAGCAGCTAGCTGGAGAAGCTTGGAGCTGCTGGAGCATGAGGTGGCAAAATAGTTTAAAGATGCTGTAGAAATGTGGTGTGTTTGGAAAAAATAATGCACAATTAAAGACAAAAAAATAAATGAAGGTGAAGCAGGTTGCTACTGGGAGTGTTTGTCCTACCTCTGTTGGGGGCCACAGAAGCAAAGCAAGTTGTGGCAGGGTTCTGCTGGTGTTAAGATGCAGTTGAGTTGGGAGTGGTTCCATTTGCCCTGTGCTTTTGCACAAGCTTTCACCTCCTTGTGCTGGGGGCTGATGGAACTTGGCTTCCCCCACCCATGCAGCCAAGTGAGGCAAGCACGCATGGTGCTGGAGGGTGCCAGGGTGGAAATTCTCCCTTGCTGCCTCCCATCTTCTGGGCAGTGCCACCATGGATGAGGCAGGGGTGGGCTGTTGGCTCTTGCCCAGGGGTGGCTCCTGCAGCCTGCCCACAGGGAAGTGGTTCAGCAGCCAGCGCACATCACCTAACTGCCCTGGAGAGTTTTGAGATGTATGACTGCTAGAACTACCTCCAAAAGCTCTGGCAGGGCCTGCTTCTTGCCCTCTCCACCTAGCCAACCCCATGTACTGAGGCCTTGCAGATCCCACAGTCCTCTCTGCTGGAGGGGAAGGTAGGTCACTGAGGGCTGCAGGACACGGGAGGGCATTGCAGAAGTGACGTGGAATGGTCTGCCTGCCCCAGACACTTACTCTCTTCATGCAAAAATTCAGGTTCCACACAGCCACGGTAGTCTGGGATCCCTAGGAAGCCTGCAGAGACATCTGCATGCTCACAATGGTGAATAAATGCCGAGGCACTGCCCAGAGGCCTGTTCCTTCCCTTCAGCCATTTCCCCTCACGGCATTCCACAACAGAACCGGATATCTGAAATTTGAACCTGCAAGTAAATCAACCCTCTGCTGAAAGCAACCCATTCGGGTGCACTTAAGAGACATCTCCCTTTGAATGTTACTTCCACTCTCGCTGCAAGGGCAGGTATTTATCCTTTTCATTCACAAATTTCTGACAAGGGTGCAAGAATTGCCTTTGGTCTCTGGTCAGAAACTTGGTAAAACGGCAACAGAGGATACCCGTAAGGACTCTCCCCAGTGAAACGTGGTGGAGATGAGTCAGAAGCTCCTCAGGAGCACGTGGCTTTCCTTTGGAGAGGATTCTGTAATGGAGTCGAGCCTCTACAGCCAAGCAGGAGAACCTGCCTCATGACAAAGCCTCCAACCAGAGGAGGGGCTGCATCAGCTAGCTGCCCTCTGCCTGCCTACTCAGAGTAACTTGAAAGCACACCACAGTTAGGACAAAATATGAAGCCTTTCTCCTCCCATGGAAACAGAGAAATACGGGGAAGCTCACCTTAATTTCATCAGCGTATGAAGTAAAATGATAACCAGCTTATCTTTTGGCCTGTGTGGTACCAATTTATTCAACTGTTAGAAGTGTGTTATGTTCTACCCCAAGATCTAGCTGAAAATCCAGTCTATTGTTCTGCAGAGAGCTTCTTACACAACTGAGGAACCTAATTCTTTACAGAACTTGGCAACAGCTTGTTCATAATTAGCATTTATTTGACTTTAATACAAAATACCATTAAAAAGATATTGAAAGTAAAAAAACCCCGAAAAATTAACGCTACATCTTCTCATAAGTTAATTCATGTCCACATAAAGTGCATATCTTTTTATATGTATCTTCATCAATGTTTTCTTCTGGTCCATAGTCATGTTCATGGATAGTAGTTTCTTTCTTCCACAAACTACTCCTCACAGCACGGCGGAGTTCTGATGAGAAAGAAAATTTTAAGATTTTTAGTAAATCTTAAATAGTAAATCTTAAATAAAGGTTTATCATTAAAAATCAAAGCTCAAGCTAACCACCTTTCTGAGGACTACAGATGGCAATCTGCTTGTTGCTATTCATTTTGGGCAAGAACCTGCTCCTGTAAGAACAAGCTTTGACTTGCCTTGCCTTGCAGTCTTCACCTCATTTGCATACTTTGAAGGAGAAGAGCTACACCAACACTAGATCTCACAGGAGGATGATTTTTTCCTTCTGGACTAAATATGTGTTGCCTACCCCCTTTTTTTACTCCAAGCCATTCAAAAATATCCAAAAGGGGCAGGTGGAATGGAGAGCAAAAGGTTTTTTTTATACAACACCTCATTGTTTTCACATGACCAAGAAACAGCACTTCTCATTCAGGTCACAGTAAGGCTCCCAAATGACTTGACACTCTCTGAGTGCCCAATAACGTGAGCTGCCTCTGCAGCAGCCGCAGTGAAGTCAGCGGGTTTTCAAGAGAGAGCAGGGCTGGCAGCCGAGCCCCAAAGACATTATCCGGATGTGGCAAGTGGGTGGCAAGCATACTGAACCACCAAATGAGGCTGCAAACTGTGTCACGTTAAGGGCTGGGCTTGCAACTGAACTTTGGCACCTTGGCCACAGTCTGCTGCCAGCCTTTCTGTGCGCTAAGCACCAACGGTCAAGGCAGATGTTATTTGCTCAGGCTCAACGTTGTGCTTCCTCCAGGCAGTACCAGGACAACCAGCTCGAGCTTTCTGTCCCTTCAAATGCTGGCCTGTGCTGTGGGCAGCACGGACTCTGTGGCAAGGGACAGCTCTTGCAAAGAAATAAATGTGCTCTTCTTTAAAATGACTAGTTTGCCTGTGGTGGAAGTAGTTTTCAGAAGTTCTATCCATTGAAGATTCTCCTAAATACGCATTTATATCAGGAAAAAAACATAGATAATCTAAAATAAGGATGCAGGATTCCCATAAGGATAAGCAAAAAGCAGTTGGGAATATTCTGAACAGTAGGAAAAGGCATATGTATGACAGAACTGTAACTTGCTGCCACAAAAATCCATGTTCTCAACAAGTCAGGGACAATATATGGCACATTCTGGGCCCTAACAAAAGGTTTAAAAACACCATGATGAATCAGCACAATTGATTTCTGTCACATCATATCCATAGGGCAACAAGGTAACTCAGACTGGGAGGGACTTCAAAGCTCTTGTCTAACCCTTATAGTTAACTATAAGGTCAGACCAGACTGTTCCAGGCTTACTCGCACAGCTCTCCAGAACCTTCATTTTGCCACACTGAAGATCTTTTTAAATGCTCTAATCAGATGCAGAAACAAATCCAAACATAATTGTACTTTGCTTTGGGTACTGCAGTAAGTTTAGCTCTTTACCTTTCACCTTCTTATCAAACTTTTTCTGTTTCATCTTCTCTCTGCTGTCACGGCGGAGCTCCTTTGCTTCTTGCAAGGATTCTTCACTGCCCCAGACTTCAAGAGAACGCTGGATTACCTACAGGATGGACATAAAGGTGTTTCTTTTTCCCCTGAAACGATAGAAATAAACTACTCTAATGCACTAATTTGATTCTTTTTCCCCTACACACACAAACCAACCCAATTCTGCCTCTGCCTCCAACCTGTCTCTTCGCTCTTGACCCACAAACATGGCATTCCTTCTACATTCGCTTTTACTATCAGGTAGCTGTAACTCAGGGGTCAAACCTAGCTCAAATTTTGTGCATATTCCCCTACAGCAGCAGCATTTTTTATTGAAGTAGCAAACATTTGCCTTTCGTGCTGCCTTTGAGATACAAAGAGCCATAATACAGCAGCAGCTGCCCGACGCAAAGCATGGAATGGCCACGCACATCATGACCTCTAGGTGTGCCAACCACTGAGGCCGTGCTCCATGAACATCTTTAAAATGCTCTCAAACACAGCCATTTTTATTCATTTGGCTCTTTACACAGAAAATTTACACAAGCTATACGTAATATACTTGGTTCTGACAAAACAAGTCAGAACTAAAGCAGCACCATTTTTGCTTGGGGAAAAAAAAAAAACCACCAAAAAGGCCTGAAACACTAATGGTTTATATACCTGCAGTTTCAGATACAGTTTCATGTCCCCCCATCTTGAATTATGAGGGTTTTTCTTCAAAATGAATCTGAGCACTGGTTCCCTCTTGTCTAGGTCACAGTCTTTAAGGAGATACTCTTCCTTTGCTTCTGTCCTTGTTATAAGCTTATGCTTATCTTCAGGATCTCTGGAAGATGTAAAATAATGGTGAGAAAGCTACACCTGAAACCCACACATTATTAGCATCTAAGCACTTCTAACATTCCTGAAATACAGGCAGTTCTCATTCTCTTTTGTTTTTACGTATGCAAATAACCCTGAATTCCAACAACCTAGCTCAACTCCAGCATAGGTTTACTGAAATTCAAGTTTGAAAATTCTCTCATTTGAGCTAACCGAGGCTGAGGAGCCTGTTTTTCTAGAAGGGCTTTTGCTCTGTTTCCTTACAAGAGAGCGTAACTGAAACTTAAAAGGGAGTATGAGTAATTTTAGGTATCCACCTAACCCAGATGCAATTCAAGAGGACAAAAGCACAAGCCTGACACATAGTAAAGAGAGAAAGAATGTGTAATGTGAGACAGCTTGGATCACCTGAGAATACACACTCCATATGCTTGATTAGCAACACAGAGCACTGCTTTCTAAATGCAAGACAGTAGGCTGATAAAACGCAAAATTAAGACCTTAAAAAGACTTTAAGAATAAAAAGCTGTGTGATCACAGCAGCACGTACAAGCTAATGAAAAATGTTTACGCAATCCTGACTGAAGTACAACTTGAATTGCTCCAGCCAGAACAATGTGCCAAACACTAAGTGCTAGCAACAGTCATCACGGAAGTACTGCTGTAAAAGCAGCTTCACTACATTTCAAAGTTCACACTAAAAGCTAATGCACCACGGAATCTCTAATGTTCAGCTCCAGGAGCTACGCAGTCCAAAGAAAAAACACTCCCATAAGCTCTGAGCTGTCTCCTGAACATCCTTTACCACCCCTTTCGACAGACAGCACTTTTGTCTCCGGTGACTATGCACTGCCTACCCCACATACACACTCCCTGCAGCAAGCAGGGAAGCTTCTCAGAACAAACTCCTGGCTGCCATTTTGGTTTTTTTTTCCCCATTCACCCATTCATTCACAGATGTGGGTGGCTGCTCCAAGTCAGTTCCATTGCCCCGATTATCTTGATGGCCCAAAGCATTTAATGTGTTAAAGGGAGTGCGTAGAGGCCCTCCTGCTCAAGTTCAACTCCTGCTTACCCTCCAGGTCAACCCAGTAACACCCCATGGGGCTTCTGCCCCCCTGGCTGCCACACTCCCAGGTCACTTGTGCTTACCGAAATACTAACTTTGCTTGGGTTAATCCACCAGGGCAGCAAATAAATCTCCTAATCCCTATGCTTCAGAAAGCAGATATTCTGTGTTCTAACAGTTTTCCACATGGCTCCAGTCTGCACCCAGACCATCTCTACGCTGACAAATGCACTAACTGCTCTCAATACATGGCGTTCCCATAGTGTTATGTAAATGGCTACTGCTGTTCCCCAACCCCAAGACAATGCTCCTGCTGTTCTTCTGCTCCAGAATGGAAAAGAGAGGTGACCAACTTCAATTTACTTTTTCAGTGAGGATTAAGTTGCTGAAAAATGTCTTAGGCTGACAGTCTTTTTAAACAGAATCCATGTAATTAACCAAATTCTAGCCAGAAATCTTTATATAAAATAAAGCTTCCTTTTCCGGATTGTTTGTAATACCTGCAATTATCACATGTGGCCCAATCAAAGTGCTGCATAAGGTAGGAATCCATGAATTCTTTGCCACAGTCTCCACAGATGAGATAGTCAAATTCTAGTACAGGTGCTAATGGAAAGAAATTTATTTTTTTTTTACCTTTCTAAAAAAAGGAACTACCACATTAAAAAACAAGAAATCTGGAATTGGTATTACAGCAAATTTTACTAGAATTTACATTAATAGTATTTGTTACAGACTAGTTTCAATCCTCTGTTGAAAGTTTTCCAAACAGATACAGTACAAATTCAAACCCATTATCATTCAATCCCATCTCTGCTGGTGTATTTCTGCTCCTTCTGGAAGGTTCACTGGATTAGGTGTTGGATTTCAACATTCAATTGCACACATTTGTTTCAGCTTAGCCATTGTTTAAATAAATAAATTGCAATCCTCCACATTTCCCCCCAGAAAGTGCTTCATATCCCCTCCCACCACTTCCTCCATTCTGGCCCTCCAACACACATCCTGCTTTACGAGGATGAGCAGGCAGGAACAGGAGGAAGAAGGGAAGGGGATGTGGTCCGATGAGGGTGGCTAGAGCAGGAAGCACTACCGGAGCTGCACTGGCATCATAGACCTCAGCTCAGCTCCAGCTTTTTTCCTAGCTCAGCTACACCTGCCTCTCCCTAAATGAATGCAGTGGAGGCCTGGGGCCGTTGGCAAAACTCTGGTTCCGGCTGGCAGAAATGGAGGTGGATGGCCAGAGAGCTGCTAGGAGTGGAATGGGGATGGAGCTCCACTACAATCCTCTCCCCAAGCCCTCTCAGCACTGCTCCAAGCCCAGACTCATCTCTCACTTCTGGCTGCGTCCTTGCCGGGTAGATCAGGTCATCGTCATCTGCTTGATGTTCCATAGGACACCAAGAAACACTGTTGCAGGTAAAAGCAGCTCTAAGGAGCCACTTAAGCTTTAACATCAAAATCCTGGCAAAAAAATTTAACAGTTTTACAGTTTCACGAGGTGAAGAGTGAGGTAATGCCACAGAACGTTAACAATACCTGAAAGAGAAGATTAATCCTTGCCATACTGCACCATACATTTTTAATTGCGTTTGCATTTATAGCAGATTCGATCTTGCAAAGACGACATTTTATGCCCATTTAGTCCTAGCCGCGGCAGTGGGATGGCTCAGTACTTCTCATCATGCTCTTACATCACATTTCATCATTTAAGGCAGTATTCCCGAACGCGGAGACATTTTATTAAAGACAATGACATTATGAATTACACAGCAAAAAAATACCACCCACCACCCCGGCCCTCCGTGCAGAGGCATCCCGCATCGGCTTCATTTATTGTTAATTAGCCCCTCAAAAAGAAGTAGGGCTCCTCGTTGGTTTACTGCCTTAATGAAATCTGGTGGCGATTTCTAACAAAGAAAGACACTGCATCAACAGCCCCGCTGCCGATTCAGAGCAGAACAAAGCCAGACAAAGGCAATCCCGGAGAAGAAAGTCAAATCTATTTTGGGATCCTTCCTTCTCCATTTGCTTTCTAGAGGGAGGATAACGCAAGACAGTATGTCGAAATCCTCCACCGACGATCAAGCAAAAACTCGGGCGTTTTAGAACGACAAAAAGCTGGCACTGTAGCAATGCTCTGCTATCGGAACGAAGAGCATCAACCTCAAAAAGCCGCAGAACCGACCAAGCCGCGCGGATTTACACTTACACTGGCGTGAAATTTCAAATTCCCGAAAGAAAGACCACAAAATAACGTCGATCAGATAAAGAAGGAACAAAAAGATTAAATAGAAAAAAAAAATTTGCAAACCTACTATATATCCTAGGGCACGGGCTGCGTCTCAATTCCGCGGATTACAATTTTTTTGTGTTTTTTTTTTTAAATGTAATTACCGCGCATTTGCTAGCGGCTTTAATGCTGAAAACAGGATGGCAGGAGCGGAGGGCGTCTAGAGGTGTGGAGGGGAAGGAGAGAAGAGAGAAAAAGAGAGAAAAAAAAAAAACCGAGAAAAAAAAAGATGGAGGAAGAAAGGGGGGGGGGGAAAAAAAGCCCGGGAAAAAAAAA
>VWZO01014910.1:0-18987 GCA_013396975.1 Bucco capensis
TAGGTTGGGATGAGACTTTAAGCAACCTGATGTAGTTAAAGATCTTCGTGCTCACTGCAGGGGGGGTGGACTTGATGACCTTTAATGGTCCCTTTCAATCTAAACTATTCCACGATTCTAGAAAGGAATAGCATTTCTTTCAAGTACATGCAACTAGTAAGATTTCAAAGTGTTTGTTTGTTTTCCTGATTAATCACTTTATTTCCTTCCACTGCGTGAACTTTTGCCCTGTTTTATTGTTCCAGGAGGAGTACAGTGCCCAAATAGCAGTGCACTCCAGGAAACACGCAGCTGTAATGAACACTCGTGCACTGTGTATCACTGGCAGACTGGCCCATGGGGACAGTGCATAGAGGATACCTCTGTCTCTGCTTTCAACTCCTCTGCCAGCTGGAATGGGGAGGCCACCTGCTCTGTGGGGATGCAGACAAGAAAGGTCATCTGTGTGAGAGTCAACGTGGGACAAGTGGGCCCTAAAAAGTAAAGATCTTAAAAAAACCAACCACTTCTTGCTATAATTATCTTTGGATTTTGCAGCTTTTGATTTATATCATCAATGACTGCATGCAATGATAAAGACTCCTTTCTTTGTGTTCTCCTAAGGGAAGAATTCCTCTTATAAAAATACAAAAATGAAGTTACAGAAGGACTATACCATACTTCTCTCACTAGTGATTTTTATGGGGGATATTCACAGTGGTGATTCTGCTGACAGCTGACTGTTGGCTTCTTGCCATCATCAGGTTGAGCTGAGATGAAAGCCTTGGTTGGTATGTGTGTGGTGTGCAGTGCAGCAGGATTTCCAAGACCCTTGTGGTATCTCCAAGCAATATTTCCAGTGTCCTTGTGGTACCTCCTATCCTATATGGATTGGTGCAGTGCCATGCAGAAACACTTTGGGATCTAAATACATGTACAGCTGATGTAAGTGCATCTTCTCAGAAGCAAACCAAGCAGGTGAAGCATATGGCAGCTTGGAGAGGGTATTAATTTGGAATGTTAGTTTGAATATTAATTTGACAACCTTTGCGAGGTTGTTTGTTGTTTTTTTTTCCCCCATATACATGCTTTTTTTTTAAGCTATCTTTTTGGCCCAGTGATTTAGTTTTACAGTTTAATATGTGACCAGGGTTAAATACAGATTAACTGCTAGTAAAATGCATTTGATAATATCTTTTTTACAGTTTGGCAGTCTGTAAATTTATCCCACTCAGGACAGATTCAGAGCTAGAAGAGCTGATAGCAGAGGTCATTTAGGAAGTTCATGAGGCAGCTCTTCTCACACTAAATATTCTCTCAACGCTTGCCATATGTTGCTTTATTCAGCAGTAGACTTACTCTTCATTTACTTTAAATGGAAATATAGGGAATAATACCAACACATTCAGTAATCTGAAGTGTTGTGTGTCTGCATTACATTCCTGTTACATTCTGTCATTATCTTTAATTTGGTACTCACTTTTCATTTAAAAAAAAAACCCTCTAATGATTTATCTTCCTTTTTAAACCTACTGTTAATCTCTCTGCCTTTGTTTTGACCTTAAATTTTGGGGTGGAGGGCTGTTTTATTGTATCATAAATGAATCCTGTGACATGAGGGGGAAAAAAATAAGCCTTAGTTGATCCTTCAGGTTGTCACATTAAAATCACTGAATCATTTTTAAAGACCTAGACATTTAACATGAAAATGTAAATAGGAACCTTGTTTTTAAACTGCCCTTAATAAAAAGGATGACTGTGGTATGATACAATCAATAGTATTGGCCCTATCTATCTCACAAGTTACAGACTTCAGCTTGTATCTTTTCTATTTAATTTGACCTTGAGTAAGGACTGGAGAAAAAAAAAAATCAATACTCCACTTTAAGCCACACATACTAAAGACAAACAATATAAAAGATAGAAATGGTGTTCTAATTGAACTAATTGCCTTGCCCAAGGAGCTGAAGAGGAATTGTATGTTCACTGCTCCTGAAAGATGAAATTCTCAGAAATAGTCAATGTGTATGATTCAGACTTTTTTGTATGCTTAGAATTTCTGTTGTTCTTTAAGGATAAAGCCATTCTAAGCTGATGTTCAGTAATTTTCAGGAGAATTTTTACCTTAGAGAAAATTTCTGAAAACATAGCCAATGGCAGGTTCTGGTTCTATATAATACAGTCACACATATATCATCTGATTTTATGAATCACAAACAAGGCACAATTAGACTTAAAAAAGAGCTTACAGAGAGATGATGGAGATTTATGTTGTTACAGCTATACTATTTCATGGTCTTTCACACTGACATTTTAGGGGGGAGGAAAGAGGAAAAAGTAGAGATGTCCTTACAAGAAGGCATCCAAAATTTGGTGCTGGTTCACAGTAATAGATTGTACTTGGCAAAGTTTATGTGAATTGACAGGAAAATGGAGAGACAACCAATGAGAAATCATGACTTAGCAAGTGTTGTTGGTGAAGAATATGTTCCTGTCAAGCTGTAATTCAATTTTTCTTCTTTCCCCTGGTTCTCCTCTCACATTGCACAGGCAGGGTTCTCCACTGACCATGAAGACCACATTTGCTCACTATTTCCTTGTCACACCTGCCTGTGTTCCCTTTAGCCTGGCAAGAAAGTTGCCCCACACAAACCAAGCTTCTTCAACTGATCCAATCCAAATATAAAACTAGTCTTACATCTCTCTGCTCCTCGATGCCCAGCAGCCCAAAGAGGAAAAGCTAGTTATAGTAATGTTTTTCTGTAATAAGCCTAAAGTTCTAAAACATGAAAGTGATCTTTTTCTTGCCTCTGACAGTCCACAGTATGTACACTTTTAGGGCAATAGTAATTTTGAAATTGTTTTCAAGATTTCCAGTGGTTCTGTAAGAGTTATTGCACCATTCTAAAAAGTTGGCAGCATAGAGAGTTACTTGTTTGTCCTTGATGAGTAAATAGGAAGACAGAATGGGGAAAATGACCTGGGTTAATAACTCCCACATATGGCAGTCTAATAATCCCTTTCATGTGCTCATCAAGCCTTTTCCTACAACAAGCAAGGTTTTCTATCCCTTCTGAAAGTATTTCCCTGTCTCGTTGATCTGGGAGTTTCAAGTCTTATTCTGTTTTTTGTCATAGATCTGTGAGTGTTAATCTGCTTCTGGATGGGGAGGCTCTGCAGGGGGATCTGGACAGGCTAAATCAACAGGCTGAGGGCAGGGATGGGATGAGATTCAACAAGGCCAAATGCCAGGTGCTGCTTCTTGGTCAACAATCCCATGCAATGCTACAGGCTTGAGACAGAGTGGCTGGAAAGCTGCCTGCAGGAAAAGGATCTGGGAGTGCTGGTCAACAGATGCCTGAACATGAGCCAGCAGTGTGCCCAGGTGCCCAAGAAGGCCAACAGCATCCTGGCTTTTATCCATAGTAGTGTAGCCAGCAAGACTAGGACAGTGATTGCCCCCATGTACTTGGCACTGGTGAGGCTACACCTTGATTACTGGCATTGCTTTAGGGCTCCTCACTACAAGAAAGACATTGAGGTGCTGGAGCATGTGCAAAGAAGGGCAACAAAGCTGGTGAAGGGTCTAGAGCACAAGACTTCTGAGAAGCAGCTGAGAGAGCTGGAGTTGTTTAGCCTGGAGAAGAGGAGGCTCAGGGGAGACCACCTCACTCTGTAGAACTACCAGAGAGATGGAGTTTGGTCTCTTCTCCCAGGTGACTAAGAAAAGGATGAGAGGAAATGGCCTGAAGTTATGCCAGAAGGGGTTCAGGTTGGATAATAGGAACATTTTCTTCCCTGAAAGAGTAGTTAGTCATTGGAAAAGGCTGCCCAGGGAAGTGATGGAGTAACCATCCCTGGAGGTGTTTATAATACATGCAGATGTGGCACATTGTGATATGGCTTAGAAGTCTTTTCAACCTTAATGGTTCTATGATAGTCATTGCCAGTTTATACCTCTATTCCTGGGTTAATAGTGTTATTTAGTTTAAATATGCTTCCTTCCAGAGTTTAATTTCTAAAGAGCTAAAAATCATTTTGCTAAGCCAAACTAGATGGTTTTCTTCATAATCGTTTGGAATTATTTGAAAATAACACTCAAAAGCCAGAATCTGAAGTGGTGAGTGAGGAATGATAACTTTTAGTTTGAAGTTAAATCTCCAGGTGCAGAATGCCCTGCTTTTGGCTTGCTTTCACCAGATATATTTAAATGCTAATAGTTTTTATTTCTGTGTTCCTTTCTGGGCAACTAGCACTCCCCTCATGTGCCTGGAGGCATTCAGTACCTCTTGTGATTCAGCACTTCACTGCAGAAGGATTGTTTATTTGATAATGCTGGTTTTTTTTCACTTTTTCTTTTTTAGATGCCCTGAGAGCCTTCGACCTGAAAGTGTGAGGCCTTGTCTGCTTCCCTGTAGGAAGGACTGCATTGTGACTCCATTCAGTGACTGGACAGTGTGTCCTTCTTCCTGTCAAGAAGGTAATTTTACCTGCTGTGTGACAGTTTTTAAGGGAAAAAAGGAGTTAGACTAGCAGTCACTTTTGACAGAATGTTTATACACATCTCTTTCTGTCAGAGGATGTGTAATAGCTGGTACAACAGCTGTAGGGAGGATGTAGTACTTTGCTGAAAATAATACTTCTGTGCACTTTCTGTATGTGTCTGTTTGGATTTTTCTTTCCCATTTTGCCTACTTTTATATTACAAACACTCATTTACATCTTCTGCTGATAGAGAACTAGTCATGGATTAACACATATCTCTTAGTGTAACATCAAAACAGATATTTGTACATTGGAAGCATTTGAATTGTCAGATTATCAAATGGTCTGTTGGTCCTTGAAAATACATATGCTGCTTGCTCATCAGAAAAACCTGAGGCTTTATATGCCAGGAGATAGGCAGGTATGTAGGTAGATAGATAGATATGCCTGTGTATGTAATTTTGGCTGTTTTCTTCAACTCTAAGGAATATTGAAGGAAAGTTAATAAAAAATCAGCATACTTTAAGTTGATGTTAATGGTCTGATTTAAACATACTTTCCAATATCATTTTAATACACCTGGCAAAGCTCTTAAAAATAGTGCAGCTCTCCCTGGAAATTTTATTACATTGAAATCATACATGAAGTTAAAATAACTGGCTTAATATTGCCCATATTTTTATGTCTTATGTCTTTTTCTCTTTTAAGCTCAACAGCAGGTGTTTTTCTGATATGTACTATTACAGACAGACTCTGCAATATCCCCTGTTCCACAGGGTGCTAAGCTCTGTGTGGGATGTGGTGATTACTCACAGCTACCATAATATCAGAATGTAAGATATTGTTACATCAAATATAGACACTTTGAATGCCACAACCAATTCTTTTATGCTTTATAAAGGACGAAAACATAAAGGCAAGTTTGCAGTAATTCCTATTAGAGCTTAGTGCATTCTAACAAGTAAGAAAAAGCAGTTAGGAAGATTAAATTCATAACCTTGGAAAAAGAACAGAGAATTAAGACCATTGAATCTCAATTTATGAAACAGCTATTCATTATGAAATATTGTGTTATTTTGGAGCAGTATTCTTTGTTCTTTGTGAAGTATTTTTGCTGGGGTAGTCCATCTTGGACAAAAGTACTATCCTTTTCTGTTCTCATTTCCACACAAACAGTTTTTATTTCATAGGGTTTACCCATTTGTGCCAGCAAGCTGGTCAGCAGCTTTGCTGGGTTGCAAGTCTGTCTTGCCCCTTGTGCCAGCTCCTGGCATCTCCTGGAGCTGATTGACTCAAGAGTGGAGGTTTCCCTCTGTGTTGAAAAGTGGCCAGGTGGTGGAAAGCTACCGTCGGGATTCTCCTGCTGCTCGCTCCTAATTACAATTGCTTGGCCATGGTCCAGCATGCTTCTGTGTTCAGACAAGCTGCATCTGCTGAAATAACCCACCCAAAGCTGATATCAACCCAGTCAGCCAAATGTCTGTGCTACAGCTCTCTGGGGGAAAAAGAAAAAAAGAAACAAACCCCCAAGATTTTAATCTAAAAATCATAGACTCATAGGATATTATGGATTGGGAAGGACCTTTAAAGATCACCTAGTCCAATTCTCCTGCAGTAAGCAGGGACATCTTTAACTAGATCAGCTTGCTCAGAGCCCAGTCGAACCTGATCTTGAATGCATCCCGGGATGGGGCATCCACCACCTCTCTGGGCAACCTGTGCAAATGCTTCACCAACCTCATTGTAAAATATTTCTTCATTATATGTAGTCTAAATCTCCTCTCTTTTAGTTGAAAGCCATTAGCCCTTGTCCTGTCACAATGAGTTCTACTGTCCTCATCTTTCTTATGGGCTCCCTTTAAGTACTGCAAGGCCACCATAGGGTTTCCCTTGAGCCTTTTCTTCTCCAGGCTGAACAATCCCCAACTCTCTCAGCCTTTCCTCATAGAGGAGGTGTTCTACCCTTTTGATCTTTTTTGTGGCCTCCTCTGGACCTGCTCCAACAGGTCCACCTCTTTCCTATGCTGAAGACTCCAGAGCTGGACACAGTACTCCAGGTGAGGTCTCAACCAGAGCAGAGCAGAGGAGCAGAATCATTGTAACAGCAAACTGAGCTGGTTTAGTTTGTGTTTACTTGAACTGTGTATTGATTTCAGCTGTATATTCATTTCTTCAGTATTGCTACTACTGCTTCTTGTTTAGCTCTTCCTCCTAGCCTTTAGCTGAGGTCAGAGTTTTGTCTACTTGGCTTAGTTTTCTACTTATCGACAAAATAGCGTGTTGATATTACAGTTATATTATCTGGTGTGTTTAATCTTGTTTCCCCCATTTACTCTCATCCCTACATAGTAGCAGAAGAATCACAGAATCACAGAATGTTAGGGGTTGGAAGGGACCTAGAAAGATCATCTAGTCCAACCCTCCTGCCAGAGCAGGATCACCTAGACCAGGTCACACAGGAATGCATCCTGGCAGCTCTGGAATGTCTCCAGAGGAGGAGACTCCACAGCCCTCCTGGTTTCACTGTTCCAGTGCTCTGTCATCCTCACTGGAAAGAAGTTTCTCCTCATGTTAATACTAAACCTCCTGCGGTCCAACTTGCTCCCATTCCCTCTTGTCCTAACATTGGATGACATTGAGAGGAGCCTGGCTCTCTCCTCTTGACACTCACGCTTAACGTATTTAATAAACATTAATGAGGTCTCCTCTCAGTCTCCTCCAGGCTGAAAAGACCCAGCTCTCTCAGCCTGTCCTCAGAGGGACAAACTCTTACAGAAACATAGAGAAACTCATAGAGAAACAAACTCTTGTCCTCTTTGCAGGTGGTGTCACAGCAAAGAAGCAGACCCGGCACCGAGTCATCATCCAGCTCCCTGCCAACGGTGGTCGAGAGTGCCCAGACTCTTTGTTTGAGGAAAAGGAATGTGAAGCTTCTCCTGTCTGCCATAGCTACAGGTAGTTTCAATCAACCAGGGACAGCTCGGATATGATTTTTCTACCTCTAAAGCTTACTAAATTCCACTTCTTAACAGGAGGTGTTTCTCTAATATGTGCTATGTAGCAAAGGAGGATGCGTAGCTAAATCAAGGTTCCAGAAGAAATATGTAGACTCAGTTGTGTCCATAGTAAATCACTGGCTCATTTTGTTCCAGTTCCTTTGAAGAAACATTGCAAAAGCTAGGAATTACTTTCCAGGATAAATCTTTCCTAGCAACTACTTTGACATTCGATATGATTAAAAATATTTTCCTTTCTAAATAATTCATAGCACTGAAATGCAGCCTTATCTATTTAGGAGAGCTGAGTTATGCTGCCACACACTGCATCCTCCTTTCCATCCCTGTCAGCTCTGAGAAAATCCACAGATGATTATATCTCCTAATACACAAAATTCTCTCTGTTGACCTAATCTTCCCCAGAGAATGCTGAGAGCTGTTCTAGCAGTTGGGGATCTCTATTGTAACTGCTTAAGAAAATTCTCAGGCAGTTTTCTCATATCCATCTGAGTGGCATGGGAAGATCTCAGATGTATGACAAGAACTGACTGTTGATAAAGTTTAGAAAATTCTGATGCAGTTGGTTGTATTTACTTGATAAAATAATGAGAGTTTTTTTGATGAATAATAAATATCAAACATATTTCTTGAAAGTCAATATTCTGTTTCTTCACCTCCGAATTCCCATGAAACTACTCTCTGTTGCAGAGGTACAAATAGAATTTAATGTTATTTTAGCAAAACCAAATTAAGATTAAAGAAATGTGTTGCTTTCATCAGCTGGCAAGAATTATCATTGCAAATTCATTAAGGATATCACACTGTATGTAATTGCAAGATATGAAAGGATGTAAAACAGTACTGGGAATCTACCAAAATCAGTACTCGAAACATCAGAGGAATATAACTTGAGAACTTTTTCTAGTCAATACCAGAGTCAGAGTTTCATCTTTTAAAATGCTGACTTAATCTCATTTCTTTAATATCATAAGTATGAAATTTGACCTGAGCTACTGCATGGTAATGTGTTGAGCAGAAGAAAGAAGACTTGCTAGGGAGTAGTAGGTGAGGTCATTTACAAGTCATGACATAAACTAATACCAAACACATTTTCTGAATACTGCTTTAGCATCTTTCTGACCCATGTATATGCTGTGCCAGATGGACTCTCATACTCATTCTGGCTCATGCCTTGGTTTAGATACTGGCCTGTGGAGGCAGGCTGCAATGAAACTTGAGGTGAAAGCCCATTGAGATAATTTTAAACATGAGAGTAGCTGATGGTTTGAGCTGAGGACATAGCATTTTTTTTCTTTCTCCCCAATCTGGATAATTCAAACAACTGTGGATAATTTCAGAGATGTGACAACAATCAGACTTGCCTGGATTTGTTTTATTTACAGCTTGGGATATTCTGCAGCACCAGAAGGGAACTTTGTAAAAGTTTCATAGCAGTTTATGTTAATGAGAGAATAATTTAAGCAGCAAAATATAGGGTTTATTATCATTTTTTTGCAAGTTCTTCTTGTCTGTGTTTTATTTTGATATATCCCACATTGTGTTGGATCTGTTGGTTGGCTCCACATGTGTAAAGTGGTGCCATTCAGCTGCCAGAGACCCCAGGTGCTCTGGGATTGCCTGAGGCACCCTCTCAGTCATCTAAACCTCCTGTCCTAATGCTTTGTTCTAGCTGTGGCACCTATTTGTTTCTGATTTTCCTTTTAGGATAATATTTGGAAAACGAAGCTTAGCAAGGGAATTTGCTATGAAAACTTTACCCTCATAATCACAGTGTTTGAAATTTGAGAAAACACACCAAAAATCCCAAGATTTGCTCATCTGACCTCTTCTGTGTCTGTAACTCCAAGACTTGTTTGTGTTTCAAGCATGGCAGAATAGCTCCATTTGTTGTTGTGTTACAAGGCATATCTGATCTGAGGGAGGAGGGGAAGAAAAGTCTTGGGGGACAGGAAAGAAAGGAAAGAAAAACAAATGCACTAACACCTATATGTGTCAGCAAAAGACACTCCCAATACTGCATGTACTAGAAATCAACCCTGGAGTCTTATCTCTGGAGTGTATTAGGGAAACTTCAACACATCCTTTAGAAAAAAAAGAAAGGAAGGAAGAGAAAGTGGGGAGATCTATTAGGGCATGCTAGTATTTAAAACTCATTACTGAGTCCATGTTGTTTTTATGAGGTGGCACTTTGCTAAATCCACTTTTCAAGTTTTAGTATGTCACTTTGTTTACTGGTAAAATACTCTGAGCATGCTCAGATATAAATCCATAGCAAAGGAGTTCTGTTAAATGGGTATTATAGAATCATAGAACAGTTCCAGCTNATTCAAGTCATATAATATTCATATAATTTGATTATTGTGTGTAGTATTCTCTCTTGAAATTTCTTTCATCTTGTAGAAGTGTGTTAATGCTTTACTGATCATACTGATCTATAATCCTCATTTTGTGACTTGTATTTACTGTGTATTAGTTAGGTAGTGCTAATGTGCTTTTCCTTCCCTGTGTTCTTAATAGCCTAAACTTAAAAGGAACAAAAAAGTTAACAAGAAAGGGGGGAAAAGTTTATTGTTACTCTTGTACTGTTGTGAATTGTCTGTGAACAGTAATAACAAGCAACAGCTTGTGGCGGTTTCCTACAGTCTCTAGCACTTGTGCTGCTTCAGTTTTGATGGCTACACGTTTCGATGGATTGTCTGTGAAGTTGCTTGCTTCCCATCTCGTTGCAGGTGGAAGAGCCACAAATGGCGGCGGTGCCAGCTCGTCCCATGGTATGTGCGCCAAGACAGTCCAGGAGCACATGAGACTTGTGGACCTGGCCTACAAGCAAGAGGTTAGAGCCTTGGATTCTGTCATTTATTTATATAGCTGCATTAGTTTAGGAAATGTCTTAAATTTTAGTCATTATAACCTAACAAAAATTTGATCTATCTTTATGCGCATCCGCAAAGAGAAATACTGAATGCAAGTATGGTAGAGTGTGTCCTAACCAATAGTTAGCAAATGTTTTATTCATTAAATCTCAGTATTAATTTTAAGTATAGATACCACTTTAGTCACTAATTTTAGTGCTCCATTTATTTCCCCATCCTTAACTGAAGCAAGTGTGCAGGAGTGTTTGTGGAAAGTGTGTTTCAAAATGAAGAAAATGGAAAGGGTGTCTGTGGCTCCTTATCCTTTCACTAATTGTAAGAGCAGGCTGGCTCTGTCTTCTCTATACCCTCAAATTAGGTAGTTGTAGAGAGAAATGAAAGCATGAGAAATGTAGGACTTTGTGTTTACACTGTTAAAGGTCAGTGCCAGCTCTTTTCTGCAGGCTGTCACAGTCCTCAGAATGGCAGCTCTACGCTCCAGGTAGGTATTGACTGCTCCTCTCAAACTGATTTTGTCCCCAAACTTGCTGGGGATGCTTTCTGTACAGGCTGTTAAAGATGCTAAATAGAACTGGCCTTGGAATTAACCACTGAGGTGCAGTGCTCTTAACCAGCTGCTGGGTGGACTCCAAAATCATTGACCCTTCAAGACCTATGATCCAGAGAGTTTTACACCAGTTCCATTTAATAACAAATAATTTTCACATCCAAATCCAGCTTTACTCTCACCTGTCTTCACAGAGATTTTTGTGGGTTTAACAGAATTTATGTGTGACTGTAAAATATAGTCAGGAGAGGAGGTTTTTAGCTGCATTAAGTAAATTCAGTATGAAAATAACTGCACTTCCTACTTACTGTATTACAGTAATTGAATTGCTTCAGACTACTAGTCAACAATGAATTCCAGGAAGGTGTTTTTCTTTTGCCTTTTCTGAGTGCAAACTTCTATCCATTAAAACAATATTGACTCAGTAGATTGTGGAATTCTGGTGCACTGCTAGCACCAGAAGTGAAATATTCAGGCCATTAACTTCCTTACAGTATTAGAGAAGTTTATGGTATACTTTAAAAAGCATAGAGTAAATCTTAAGCTAGTAGCTTACTCAGTGTTACAGGAGATCAATTTAGGGCTTACCACAAAATGAAGCCTGAAGGTATTGGCTGCTAATACAAAAGACTTCTAACTGTGGTAATTCTTTCAAAGTTCTATTCACTGATGTGATCTATTTGTAGCCTAGCAGCTCTGGAGGATGCATTCAGATTACACACTGAGAAAAGAAGATTAAGATACTTTTTGACAGTAGGAGTTCAGATACTACAAAATGTTTTCTGTGCTTCTGTGGTAATACCTAAGTCTTTTGACTTTGTCCTAAAGTCAGTTAATAAAGAAAGATACCTAAAAGTAGTGCATGCAAATTGGGTTTTATTATTCTTGTATGTCATGGGAGTTTCTGGTTTTTTAAGTGTAACTCCAATAATGTGCAGTATACACATATATACAGAGTAATACATGATTTTTGGTATTACTGGGCATAGAGTTTTCAAACCTGATAAAAATAAGACAGGCAGAATTTCCCTCTGGTACTATACAGAGTTTGATCTTGTGAAGGATGATGTATTCAAGCATAGTCTTGTTCCTAGAAACAGATAGAATGGAAGTAGCTCTCTAGGGTAATGTGGTCAAGTGGTAGGATAAGCAATTGCTAATTAAGAACCCTGGGAGCAGCTAAGCCTGGAGAAATCAGGTTGTTTTGGTACAAATCTGTACAACTCTTAGGGAAGATTTTTTGTTTGCTCTTGCTTTATATTAAGTCTATCCAATTTATCAATTTTAGTGTAGAATTCATAAAGTTATTTAAGTTGGATAACCAAAGATTTTATATGCCTGAGTCCAAGTATCTAAATATGACTCTAAATATTGTCTAGCCTGTTGCAGTGGTGAAAGTCACAGCCATTAAAGACAGAGCCTTTTTTGGCTGAGTATTTTTGCCATTGATGTATGTGATGTAAATTAACATAAAAAGCCAGACTAGTAGCATTTGAGCTGTAAAACTCACTGTGAGAGGAACTTACTCCAACTAGGCTGTGCTAATAGCTGCTACTATGGGTTTTTTTTTTAAGGCTGACATTTATTTGCACCTAGATAACTTCAAAGTAGTGGTCTGCTCACTAGATTAATGTATGAAGTTTGAAATTGTGAACAACTTAAGCAAGTGTGTGTTATGTTATGCTTATATATTAAAAAATCTGTGTTGATAAACCTCAGCTCCAGTGACATCTGAAGTAGCTTAGAAATACTGTTCAAATCCAGGTGAATGCCTGGGAAACTTACTTACTAAAAAGACTAGTTTTGCCAGAAGCTTCTGCAGCTTTAAGTAGGGCTTTTTGGACTACATCCACTGCTACTGAAGAGGACATATAGCAGATGAGAAGCTTGAGTGCTCAGAGTGCAATAGCCTAATCACATCAGGATGTATATGGATGGATGCACATGGCAAGGGCTATCCCAGTGACTGAAAAGAGATTTGCAAAAGGCTGCACAGCCTGCAGTCCTTGCCACCATAAATCTTCCTCAGGGTTTTGTAGGAGGAATGGTAGGAAAACTGTGAAATATGTCAGTATATTCTGTAATAGCAAGAGGAAAATGTAAGCAGAAGTCTTAAGTAACGTGGCTGGGAAAGAAAATATCTGAATAGCTGTACTTGTCCCTGGGAATTAACCATTATTAAAGAGTTGATCCCAAGCTCCTGTGTTCTTCATCTGTAGGGTCTATGTAGAGTTATTTGAAAGACAGAGCAGCAGAGGAATCAAAGGAAGTTTCCCAGGAGGATCATGAGCACACAAGGGGTTAGAGCCATGAGGAGGCAGAACCAGGGTTAAAAGCCCTTTCCTCTTGCTTTGGCTAAGCAGGGGCAGCAGGCTCCATCTCTTGGCATCATTACTAGGGACAGGGAGATTTGCTTTTGTGGGGCTTTAATGCCCTTATTAAAAGCATAAGAAAAGAGCTGCTCCTTTATAGAACTATAAAATACTCTTTTAATGGCATTGAAACTTAACAGATGACAGTGCCCTATTGCCTGGTTCATATTTTAGTCACTGCTCAACAGAAAGCTTCAGGATTTGTACTGAATCAAGAATTTGGACAACAGTGCTTAATAGCAGTATTTTCATGAGAAAGTAGGTTTTTTATTGACAAAACAAGAGCCAGACTCTCTAGACAATTCATTCAGCAGAAACACATTATTATTCTCTTTGTAGCTTAAGGCTTGTATTTCCACAATATTATTGGCATATGCTCCTGCTTAAGATACTTTGTGATAGAAACATTTCATCATGCAATGCCTAGTCTGCTATGTCCCACAGAAAAAGAAATATATTTGAAACATAGCCTAGGCAGTATTGATAGTTGTAAGCAAAGCTAATGTGCTGAAATAATTCTTGTCCTTCTGGAAATGAAACAAACTATTTGTGTTGTTAAAAATACTTAATTGAAAAAATGATATCACAACTGTGTTGTAAAAAAAAAAAAAGGTGTAGAGTACCTTCATTTTTAAAATACAGCAGGATTTTGGGTTTAGGGGTCACTGAAACTTGCATCTCAGTGAAGTGACTACTGACAAGCTTTTCATTAAAACCCACCCATACAAGCCTGTTAAAATACAGCCTTAGTATTTTATTGTGCCAACAACAAATATATTAACCTCTAGTCCCCTGTGGCTTGGTGGAAACAATGCTATCAGAAAAAGTTTTAATTACATCAAAGTCCCTTGTCTAGAAATTTTAGACTGCCATTTATTTTTCATCTTTCTTCTGGGAGATAATAATTCTTAAATACCAAACCAATTTTGTCAGTGAATAGTTTCTGTGTTGCATTTGATTTTTCTGTTAGCCTTGCTTCTGTTTTGTGTTTTCACTTAACGTTTACTTGGGCTTAACTCAGTAATAGAAGAATCATGCTTTCTCCTCTTACTGCTAATGTCTGTAATAAATATAATGTGGCTGTTATAGGCAAAATGATTAGTCTGGTTCTGCATAGCTTTATATAGTAGTTGAAGACACTTTGCTATGTAGTGAGTTAAACATTGATCTCAGTGACTTTTACAGAGTGTAATTAAAGAACCATGAGTTCAAGCAGAGAGGTAGAGGATGAGTTTGCCCAAATTAGGTTGTGAGTGTAAAAAGTAACTCTATGAATAGTAAGAGCATTTCAGATGTCAAGACAGACATTTACCTGGCAAAATAAAATGCTGTTGTCAAAATCCTTGCTTCAAGTAATGGGAAAACACTCACTCTTCAACAGTCACAAGGAATATAAACCTTTCAAATTGATACTTGAGTCTGTAGAATTACAATAGGAAAATGGAATATAGAGCAAATCATATCCAGGTCTTGTCAACTAGAATTAACATGAATAGTTATGGACAGACACTGTGAAAATTAAGATTCAGGAACTGATTTAGTATGCCAAGCTGTCCTTTAATTTCTGTCGTTATTAAGATGAAATATTTAGGTCTCAAGAATGAAGAATTTTCCTGCTTTAATTGCTACAGTACAGCTGACAGTTAATCTGGAAAAAAAACAACCCCAAAGTGTTAATCCTCAGGGAAGCTTCTCACCTGGCCCTGCTTGATGTAAATTAGATGCATTTAATATGAGTTTGAAAAAAATTATGGCAGAGTAAGTATCTGCCCACACTGTAATGTTTAATAATAAAGAAATATGAGGGAATTGATACTGGTTTTAGAAAAACTCAATTTAGCTAGAAAGGAAAGAATGTTCTTCAGTGGGCAATGTTTATGGCTTATCAAAGGACTAGATGGAGAGGCAGTATCTAAAATGGGTATTAAACTTTTGAGGAAGGTTATTAAAAGTTATTGGCTTTATCAGTGGACTGTCTTTTAGCCTATGGCTAGGTAAAGTTTTCATTGCTAAAACTGGTGGCTTATATCTGCCTGAGAACACAGCGAAGATAATGCAATTAGTTTTGCTGATGCACGCACATGCCAAGGTCAAACTCAAGACAGAGGATTTAGGTTTGACCTCTGTGAATTTCCACATGGTAGAACTAGTCTGAAGTGTGTTCTTACTTCCAGGAAACCAATCTGAGTTACTAACAGAGTATCTCACAAGAATCCAAAACTGTAGCCTAGGCTTGAATTGGAAGATATTAGTTTGACTTGTGTCCCAAAAGATTTCTGTGAATCTAGAAATCCTATGTAGGTATAGTTAACACATCCTTAAAAGAGTTGTATGGATTGTCAATGTTTAGATCTTTGAGATTGCTCATTTAATGACTAGAATAACATCTGAATAAGGGGGGAAAAAATAGTGTTTCCTCATGTAAACTACACCAATAATAATAGGATTTGACAGAATAATTGAATTAGCCAATATACAGCTGGTTGGTGCCCCAATAAGCACAACTTAATGCATACTGAGCCTATTACAAACAGTGCTTGCAGCCCTGCTCCAAAGGGCAGTCAAGGATCAGGGAAGTTGTTTGCTTAGCATGTCTGGAAAAACAAACTCCCTTTCTTTTCAACAATGTTTTACCACAGGCTTGTGGTAAAACCAATTCACTTGGGATCTTTGGATATGTTCTAGTAGGCACAAAGACTAGAAATGGACCATGTGGGTCATCAAGCTCAACTTCCTGCAGCCATCAGAGGTAGAAATGTAGGTTAGAACAGGTAGACAGAAATGCTTTTTTCAGAAAACATAGGTTACTAAACCTCTAAAATTACCTTACAGCAACCTAAAAATGGAATATCAAAAAATGAAAACAAACAAAATGTTTTCCTCACCTGTTCTTCCCTTTTCCTTGATGAGGAAATAGTCACTTTTAGCCAGTTTTCAATTTCCATTTTGAATTCAAACCTCATTTCTCTCCAATAGTTGAACTTGACTATGCCATAATAATTTACTTGGTAAATTTTACCTTGTTTTTTTCAATTCACATCCAATAAAAAAATATTGTCAATAAAATTGATGTTCTGTGCTTAAATTTAAATTACAGAGTGGAGTGTAACATAAAGCATGATATTGCCTCCTATGTATACAGAATGATATATTGTGTTTGGATGCAGTGTTACTGCCACAATTGGTGACCCAAATTACTTTCACAGTCATTATGAGATACTACATCTACTGTGTGCTGTCAGATGCCAAAGATCAAAAATATCATTCTGTTGTGTAAACAAGCAACTAGAAATTCTCAGTCTTGTTACTGCATAGTAAGTTTTATGTTGTTTTAGGCAAGGAAATAAAGTTAGATTTACTGAGACTTAAGTTAGAATAATGGATAAGCAACCATGTCAAAATAAAACATCCATGAGAAACAGTAATAGTTCTTTTTAAAGGGTTACATTAATGAAACAGATCTATTCTTTGTAAATCCTTCCAGTTTTCTTAAGAAACCTTCTTTTTCTTATAAGTAAGAAGCTTTTATTCAAGACATGGATATCGTATTATAAAAAGTTCTACCCTTGTTGACTGATATTCCACTCCTAGCAAACATGCTTTGTCCTTCAGCCCTTTTCAAGACTAAAAATTGCTGAAGAGCATCAGACAGCAATACTTTTGTGAGTGGTTAAGTGGTAACCAGAAGTGGTATCCAGAACACAAACATGTTTCTGAATGTTATGTCTATCCCTTTTTCTAAAATAGATGCTGCTGATAAAACTTTATAGATTAAAATGGTATTGCAAGGTTTTTTCACTGTCTGAGTTACAGGCTGCATCTCTAGGAAATCACCAGGAGAGGTTTAGATTGGATGTTAGGAAAATGTTCTTCACTGAAAGGGCTATTAAAACTTGGAATAGGCTGCCCAAGGAGGTGATGGAGTCACCATCCCTGGAGGGGCTCAAGAAAGGTATAGATATTCTACTCAGGAACATGGTTTAGTGGTATGGTAGTGATAGGTAGATGGTTAGACTTGATGATCTTAGAGGTCTCTTCCAACCTTAATGATTCTGTAATTTAGAAAAAATGATAATAGCAAAGTTGTGTAGGAGGTGTGGATAACATGGTGCAACCTTTAGAATATTTACAGCTTTAAGATTATTTTTTTCTCTAGTAAGTCCTGGTAAATAATACTTTGAACAAAATCTCAAAACATTAGGAATGTCAGGTGTATTCATTTAAGGTATAACTAATTGCAAATATTAGGTTGTTTTATGGGTATTCTGTCTTTTCAACATGATTTCGTGGTATTATATTGTAGTTTTACTTGAGTAGAGACATTCATGAATAAAAAGCTGAACTGAACTCCATCCTTTTTTGCTCCCAGCAATTACCTGTCGCAGACAAGACGGAGGACAGGCTGACATCAGTGAGTGCCTTAAATACGCTGGCCCGTTACCACCCTTAACCCAGACATGCCAGATTCCCTGCCAAGATGATTGTCAGTTTACAAACTGGTCAAAGTTTTCTTCCTGTAATGGGGACTGTGGAGGANCCTTCTAACCCTAATCATTCTAATGATTTCCTGACAGCAAGCAGCATAGTATGTAGTTGGAGGGAGGTAAAAAAAAAATGTAAAGAAGCATAATCACCTAACAATCTGATCCAGGCCAAGGAAATAAATAAAAATCTTTACATGAATGTTGCTGATCCCAGTGTTACCTTGTCACCAAAAGAGTCACAATTGTTTGGTATTTTGTCACGACCCAACTGCTGAGCTCCCCAGGGTNAAAATGATAATAGCAAAGTTGTGTAGGAGGTGTGGATAACATGGTGCAACCTTTAGAATATTTACAGCTTTAAGATTATTTTTTTCTCTAGTAAGTCCTGGTAAATAATACTTTGAACAAAATCTCAAAACATTAGGAATGTCAGGTGTATTCATTTAAGGTATAACTAATTGCAAATATTAGGTTGTTTTATGGGTATTCTGTCTTTTCAACATGATTTCGTGGTATTATATTGTAGTTTTACTTGAGTAGAGACATTCATGAATAAAAAGCTGAACTGAACTCCATCCTTTTTTGCTCCCAGCAATTACCTGTCGCAGACAAGACGGAGGACAGGCTGACATCAGTGAGTGCCTTAAATACGCTGGCCCGTTACCACCCTTAACCCAGACATGCCAGATTCCCTGCCAAGATGATTGTCAGTTTACAAACTGGTCAAAGTTTTCTTCCTGTAATGGGGACTGTGGAGGAGTCAGGACCAGAAAACGCACTCTTGTCGGTAAGAATAACCTGAAAATTGTTCTTCTCTCCATCTTTTATCAATTATTGCTACCATTTTGATTAAAACCTGTATTGTTCTGAGGTTGCCTTATCAAGCAAGCCATGTTTGTCATCATAGTAGAAAGCAGACCCAATGTCACTGTCACGCTCTGTTTACTGTTGGTGAAAGAAAAAGATAACCCCTCAGGAGAACAAACTCCTGCCATATGTCTCAGACTCTTGGTTGTGGGGAAGTTCCTAGAGAGATGGGAGAATAGAGGAGGCTAGGATTTCTTCTAAGTGGAGTGCACATGGTTTGGAACTTCCAAGAAGGCTGGAGAGGGCCTGTTTGCAAAGGCCTGGAGTGAAAGGACAAGGGGCCATGGTTTTAAATTGCAGAGGAGTAGATTTAAATTGGACATTAGGAAGAAGTTCCTCCCCACAAGGGTGGTGGAACACTGG